>JAAAKE020139837.1:0-13549 GCA_010014785.2 Anisolabis maritima
AAGCTACTTAAAAATTTTCTTTATTTAGAAATATAAATAATACTTTTCCTATACTATACATTATTTATATAGGTAAGTGAAAGTAAAAATTACCTAAAAATTATTTCTCCAAACTTTTAATTTGTTCAATAATATTTAATTGATACCAAATTAATATAAAAAGATAAAAATTTCATCATTTACCATTATTGCATTCAAAAAAGAAAAATTTTTTTTTTCGAACTAGGCTATTCCACAAAAATTATATTTTCTCAATTGTGCATTGTTACATTTAGGTGCCTATAATTCTGTATATATCTATAAATGTCCATTTAATTAAGAACACACTCCAACTTTTTATCTGTCATGAAGGAATGCGAAGCACACTCGAAAGTTAGGCAAAATGTAGTGTTCTTAGAAAATGCTTTTCTAATTATTCCAATAAATTAAAATATTTCAGTGTCATCATCTGACACTCCAGCCATTAAAAAGGACAAAGATAATTCCACCCTTCATCTCATAATTTTTTTGTTTTTGTAAAAATTCGAAAATTTCATCTTCTTTTCATAAACAATAAGGAAATTGGAGTTGTAAAATTAGAGTAATGAACCATTTTAGGCCACTAATAATTAGAAATATCTGGCAAAACGTCAAATATTTTTGTATACAAGCGGACTTGGCTTTAATAAAACTTGGTTTTAATGAGCCAGAATATATGCAAAAATATTGAAATGAATATTTGACGTTTTGCTATACATTTGTTAACTACTTAATAAGATGTTATAACATTGAGAATGAAATAGTTTGAGCAAATAAAATAAAATGGAAAGCATTGCAAAGTTCATAATTTCATTGCAGATTAGAATGATGAAATGAGTGTTTGTTTGCATTTTTAATTCGAGAGAGAATTGATAATAAAAAAACAGAGAAGGTCGAGCAGAAAAGTTATGCAATTCTTTCAAGTTTTCTCTTGATAAATGCATTTTAATTTTGGACAAACTCCCTCTTCATTATCCAAATTTACAGTGAAGATGAAATTCCTTTATATTTCGAAATATATAAATAAACGGAAATAAAATGGCCGGAATATGAAAAATAAATAACGAAGACAAATCGATACCTTGATTCTAAAACCAGATATGAGAAATTTTTTGAATAAATAATTAATATTCTTTTATATCAGAATATACAAAGAAAAATGTTTAAAAATCAAATTATATGAAATATAAGTTTTTTATTCTTCTGCCAAGAATAATTTTATCTTTTAGCTTTTATTAGAATAAAGGCATCGATATAAATATTTAAAAAAAATTAACTCACCATATTGTATAAAAAAGAAATTGCAGAGTAGAGTAAGATTTGCAAGGTAAGATTTAAATGGAAATAAAATTCAAATTAAGATGAAATAACTGAAAAGAAAAAAATAAATTTTTTATTAATTATTTGCTTATGGCTGATTGATTTTTGTTTATTATTCAGTAAACAAAATAAGAAATGAAATTGAAATAGTGGTATTTATTTCAATACATTTCTTTTTTTCCATTTCATTTCTTACCTCCCATATTAAGTTCTTAAGGAAAGAGAGATTATCTGCGTCATAAATAAAATAAATTCCTTCAAGCCAAGAAATATATAATTGGACTTTAAAGAAAGGGAGGAATTTATTTTTATAATGGCGCAGGTAATATAAGGTAAGGCCTATTTATTTTTGATTACTAATCAATTTTTCTAATTTCTAAATCAAAAAATGTCTAAAAAATATAATGTTTCAATTGTCTTCACAAGATATACCTTTTATTTCAATGTCTATATGTAAATAGAAAAAAAATCATCATGCACATTATATATATCTTTCTTACCTACCATATTAAGTTAAACTTCATTTAAAAAGGACATAATCTCTCTTTCCTTAATAACTTAATATGGGAGGTAAGAAAGATAAATATATATATATATATATAATGTGCATGATAATGATTTTTTTTCTATTTACATATAGACATTGAAATAAAAGGTATATCTTATGAACACAATTGAAACATTATATTTTTTAGACTTTTTTTTGATTTAGAAATTAGAAAAATTGATTAGTAATCAAAAATAAATAGGCCTTACCTTATATTACCTGCGCCATTATAAAAATAAATTCCTCCCTTTCTTTAAAGTCCAATTATATATTTCTTGGCTTGAAGGAATTTATTTTATTTATGACGCAGATAATCTCTCTTTCCTTAAGAACTTAATATGGTAGGTAAGAAATGAAATGGAAAAAAAGAAATATATTGAAATAAATACCACTATTTCAATATATGTATATATATATGAATTAAAGAGAACATCATTATTCTTCTTGGGACAGAAAATTTCAAGTTTTCACTTAAAAAGAACAAGAGCAACTAGAATTGTTTCATTAATTTCATACATTAAATACAAATAGTTCGGCCTTAAAATAATAATTCCTCTTAATTTATATATATATTTGTAATATAAATTTTTAATTCGTAATTCATTAAGATGAGTAGTGGCTGTGCAGATTTAACTTCATTATTATTCGCGGTCTCCTTTTTATAATGAAGATTAATCTGCATAGCCACAGCTCATCTTAATACATTATGAATTAAAAATTTGCATTACAAATATATATGTAAGCAGTACGAATGGAATGATTATTTTAAATAAAGTCGAAACATATGAAGATGTCAAATAAATAAGACGAATGTAGGGCTATTTTTCTTTTTAAATGAATTTATTTTATTTATTATAGACTAATATATATATTTTATTATCATCTGAGGCTGGCTATAAAGGTAATATATATATAGCCTCAACTGATAATAAAATATATTTGTAAAAAACTTGATCATTAGACATTAGACGGTTTTGATCAAGGATTATTTAATAAACCATATAAAAAGAAAATAGCCACATTTTCAAAGAAATACCACAAAGTCCAGGTAAAAATTTTTTCCTCTTATTTTGTTTTTCAAAAATTCTTTATGGCTAGGTTTTGTATTAGTCCTTAATCAAAACCATCTCATGTTTAATGATAAAGTTTTTTACAAATATATTTTATTATCATTTGAGACTGGCTATAAAGTTGATAATAAAATACACAAACGTATATGGTAAAAAAGTTTCAGTTAGTCATTAGGCTGGACCATGTCTGATTAAGGATTAAGATAAAAGCCAAAAAACAGTAGAAGGTAAGAATAACAATTAATTATAATTTAAAGAAGTAATATATTAACTATGTGAACTAACCTTGTTAAATAAGTATATGATAGATTTGGTAAGAATGTTGTGTCCGGCGAGTAACAAGTTGAAGTTCTGGAAGCAAAATAAAAAGAAAATAGTTAGAAAATTGAAATATTTATATTATATATTGTGGAATGACATATCTAAATGAATGATTTGAAGATAAGACAAATAAAAAAAAGTAATGAGAAATTTTAACCTTTTTTCAACTAATGTGTTAATTTACTAACCTAGAAAAGAGTATAAAAAATGATGATTATTATTCAATCATATTAATAAATAGAATAATTAGAACCAAATAAATAAAAATAAAATAGTAATAATTAATTGAGAGCTTAATTAACCATTCTTAAAGATAACAAAATAGGAAAATACATATTGATAAATGGCATAAAAAAACGAGGGAAAATAGCAAGTCTGAAAATAGTAATTACAAAGACATCAAGTAATCACAAGAGGCAACATAACATATTCAGAGATTTTAAGAAAAATAAAAAAAATTGTTATCAAAATTTTTATTCTAAAAATATAATTTTTTAATATCAATTAAATTTTTTTTTTATTTTTATTTATTTGAAAAAAAATAATACGTAAACAGATGGATTATTACTCATTCAACAAATCATAAAATGCACACACAAATCTCCACAATACCAATCAAACAATAAATCAATGCATATAAATACACCTCTATAAATAAATAAATAAACTATTAAAAAAATCAATTATAACTATAAAAAAATCAATATAGCCATTTTTTTTTAAATATGTGAGTTAAACAAGATTTTCATTAATAATATGAAGTTAGCAACTCTTAAAAATTACTTTTAAAAATAACTAGAAATTTAATTAATAATATTAAATAATATAATTTTTTTTAATATTTTAATATATAAGTAATGTTTATTCAAATGTTGAGGATTTGAAAATAATAAATAATATATTATTATTACTATTATTATTATTTTCAAAAAGTAAAATGACTAAAAAGATTATATTTATTGGGAGAGTTCTTTTTTTGTTAAGAATTTATTTTTTAATCCTTAGGTTTAAAATATATTCCCAAAGCTGAACATCTTGATTCTTTTTTTATAAGAGGGAGTGAAACCATTTGCAATAAAAGTGATCTTGTTCTTTAGTCAAACTAAATGAACCAAACTTTAAGACTTAATCGCATGCGCATAATAAATCTAATGTCCGTATTTTTATATTGCGCATGCGTTAAGGAGAATCATGTTTGATTCAATTACATGAAGATAAGTCCTCTGAAATAAGTCACTTACTGGTATTGCAAATGAAAAAAGTGGCATTCCTCATTTTGAATTTAAGTGTGTTAAGTTTACATCTCCTCTTTTACTCTCTCTGTTGTATAAATTATTCAATTTAATTTTATAAAACATTATTAATTAAATCGTTTTAAAGTATTTTTTTGATTTTTGATTTACTTTTTTTATAGTTTTATTATTTTACTCATTTCTTATTTATTTTTTTAAAATAATTTAGTAGTAAAAAATAAAGAAGAAAATTTTAATATAATACCTAAGATAGAATCTTATCAAATATTTATCAGATATAATTAAATCACTTGATAAAATCACAATGTCACTCACAAGATGTTTTTTCAACAAGGTATAAATCTCTAAAATTCTATTTTTTAAAAATCAAAATAATGAAAATATATTTTTAAGTCTGACGTTTGCAAAATGTATTTATTAAAAAAATATTTGATTTTTGTAAATTTTTTTAAAAATTATTAAATTAAGTTAAATTTTTTAAACTTTATTAAAATATAGAGATGAGTAGGAGTTATAGACTTATTTATTTATTTTTGGGGGGTGGGGGTTGGGGTGTTGTGACAGACCTGGGACGAATCTAGAAATAAATTTTGGACAGGAGACATACAGGATGGTATGGTACATCTAGATTCGGTCGTATTCTTCGGAAAATTATTTTAAAAACTGGTGCAAAATGGAATTTATATCAAAACAGAAAAATGTTAGTCTTGGCTCGAACAACTCGTAGTCACCAGATGGGCACTCCTGAGTAGGTTGGGATAGTGATTTACGATTTTTCTGGTGTGGATGGGTAAATTTTTTTGTCATAAATAGCAACATACATTTTCATAGTAAAAATATGGGCATCACAAAATGCACATAAAATTTTAATACCACATAATCTTTATTATACAATGTAGGCTAATGAAATAAAAACTCCATTGAAAGACTTCAGGGTTTCTGGGAAATGCGATTAATGACCAGGCTTTTCCCAGCCTCGAGAGAGGTCCCTTTGTGTGATAATTTTTTAAACGTGCTGAATGGTCAATCCTAAGAAATCTTCTTGCCCCTTTCTCCTAAAATTTTTAAAAGATAGCCAAAATAAAAAGTTTTTATTTAGATTATAAAAACTTATGTTCCACAATAAGAGGGCCATTCAATATTCAAATCAGGAATTGTGGGACAAAGGTTGTAAAAAATAGGGAGGAGGGCGTTTTCACACCTGAATTTTTACTGACCCCGTAAATTTAATTTATATTTTCTTTTTTTATTTTTATTTTTTTTTCAGACTATTGGCCAGACGGTGCTCTTTCGGGCATTAACAACCAAAGCCTTCATTGATAATAAATGGGTAGAAGCGTCAAGTGGAAAAAATTTTGCTGTCCTAAATCCTGCCGATTCCTCTCATCTAGCTTCTGTTACTGATATGGATGTTAATGATGCCGAAAAAGCTGTTCAAGCTGCTTATAGTGCCTTTCAGACTTGGGCTTATACAACTCCTAAAGTAAAACATCAAAATGTTTTAATTGCACACAACGAGGGCTATCGTTATACAAATAAACCAAAGGAGTAGGCTTTCTTAGTCAACATATTTTTTATAAAACTATATATTTCTTACATCAGACAATGAGAAGACACAACTTTATCACACAGTCGTTAGCCAAAGAAAGCAATTATAATTATAAAATAACTATATATTTGCAAATTCAGAATGCTCTTGTAAATAATACAGGTAGTACTCGACTTATAGGCCCCAAAAATTATTGTATTAAAAATTCAAGTTTTTGATTTACAATAGAACGGAACCTTGTCGTAAGCCGAGGATTATGTGATTGTATAATTTTTTTTTTTGGAGCGAAAAATGATACTCCTTTCTTCTTCATTCTTTGAATGTAGGATTGAATAAATTTTGTTAAGGTTGAGTTTAATCAATATATTTTAATTTTATTTTAATAAAATAAGCAAATGATCATTTCTAGGGAAAACATTTATAAATATAATAATTATATACAGTAGAAACTCAATTATCCAGAAACGAAGAGCCTAGCTTTTTTAGCGCTGACGAGAAGGATCAAGATTTTCAAGGAAACAAACATTAGCGATTTCTTCAAATTTGGCTTATTTTAAAGCTTTGAGACTTCATAATTTTTTTAAAATACTATCTCAAAAAGAATTGGGCAACCTGTTGTTTCGTCTTAAGGAATAATTAGAAGATCTACATGAAATCTGAAAATAATAAATTTAATAATAGGCAAAACATTATGAAATTTGATGATTTTGAATTTCATGTAGCCCTCTTATTCATTAAGACGAAACAAAAGATAGGTTGTCCAATTATTTTTGAAGGGGATAGTATATATATATATTGCATGTTATATATACATTTATCTATGATTAAAGATATTGTACCATTTTTTAAATTTTATTTATTTTTTCAATTTTTCTTGGTTTTTTAAAAAATTATCCGGATGACTCCTGGCCTCAATTAGTCCGGATAATCGAGTTTCTACCGTAGTTATTTATATATATAAATTTTTTCCCATATATACTTATTTTATAAATAAATATACATTTGATCAAAGTTTAAAACAATTGAATCAATCAGGCCAATTAAATCATCAATGACTGTCATAAAATTTTATAGTCAAATTTTTTCGTTTTGTTTGTTCTGCTGCATATACCTCCGCCTTATGTAAACTTTACATTTATTTAATTTCTATAAAATAATTCTCTGTTAGAATGATTTAGTTTTTCTTTGGAAAAATATAACTTATGGATGGTCGTCTGTAAAGCCGAAGGCGTCGTAGTCCTAAACGATATCATCTTATTTGTATAGTTGCCAAAAATTAAACTTTCAGATAGGATATCGATTTCCGATGTAAAATGTGTTTTATTAAAAAAAAAACAAATCTTTCATATATCTTTTTAAATTTTTTAAACTTAAATAAAAAATTATTTCATTTAAGGAGCGATCTTTAAAATTAAGAAGATGGTTTGAACTTCTTGAAAAGAATAAAGATGAAATAACCGAAACTATAGTAGCGGAAGCTGGCAAAGCTAGAAATGATGCAGCAGGCGAAGTTACATATGGCAATGCTTTCATCGAATGGTTTTCAGAAGAGGCTAGACGAATCAATGTAAATATTTTTATTAATTTTATTTTCATTCCTTGCCAGGAACAGCCTGACTCTTATGAAATAAGCGAGGGGGAGGGTAAGGAAAAGCTGGCATAGCGGCACTAGAAAAATGCCATTCTTAGCTATGGAAGCTCATAGTCCCCATCTAAGTTCTTACCAGATGTGAGTTTCTGAGTCTATCAACTTTTAAAAATATTTTTGTAAATAATATTTTAATGAATATAAATATATTATTGAATTTTATTACAATATCTCCATCTTTCATATTTTAAAAAAAAATTTACTTTTTTACTTTTTCCCACTGATATATAAATTTATAATCGAGGCATTCTCGAAAAATTAGAAATCTTATTCCCAATGTCAATAAAAAGTCCACCAAGAGTGTCTCACCCATTAACAAGCAGGGCTCGACATATCACCGCTGTGCCCGGCCAGCTAGATCCTTTAGAGGGGGCTGGGTCCAGCTCTCACCATTACGTTACCGCACTTGATCTCTCGCTCGTTTCGAGAATAACTCGACTGTAGAAATAAGAGAATTTTAATTTTTAGAAAATAATCGTTGTTGGTCTGTCTGTAAAAAACGTTAAATTTCTTATTAAAGATTAGATACTATGTGGCTCAAAATTAATTTGACAAACGCCTTCTTTTGGTTCGTTTTAAGAGTCATTATTATTAAATACATCTCCCAATTTCTATTAAGACTAAACAAAAGATATAATGTGTCCAATTTATTTTGAAACACAGTGACTCTATACATATCAACCAGAAGTTTCATATACTTCTAAAAGTTTTTTTTAATAGTAATAAATGCCTTAAATTTTTAGATATAAATAGTTTACATTCTGACGCGAAATTTAAATTAGAATTAAGAATACACCCCAAATTTTTTTTTAAGTTGTAAATAAATTAGCTTTTAGAAAAATCTGTTTTTCGACAATTTTGTTTAATGTGATAGAGCTAAGTTATGACTCTGCAGTTTAGAAGAAGAAAAAATCAACAAAATATTTTAACAATATTATTGTTTTTGTGTTATATATGAAGTATTTTATATTTTACTAACACCAACGTGTAATTTTCAACTCTTTTTTGTCTTGAACGGGGGGTAGAACTTAGGCCCGAAAATTGTTTTATTTTTCTCTTGGCTGCTCTATCCTTTCTTCGTCTTCTTTGATTAATATTTTGATTTCTTTTACTAGGGTGAAATTATAAACACGGCAAATAATAAAGAAATTTTACTTCTGAAACAACCGATTGGAGTTGTAGCACTTATTACACCGGTAAGAAATCTTCTCAATTTTTAAAATATATATTATGCGTATCAAAAATTAGAAAACAAACTCTTTTTTGTTTCATCTTAGTACATATACATAACCAAATTTTTAATTTTTACATACTATAAATTTACTATTTTTGAATTTTATGCAGCTCTTCTAATTATTATTATTTATTTATTCGATCAAGTACATGAGAAAAAGTGGATGCGATTGATTTATAAATTGCATTACAGGTATATACAAGAATGGTCTGAAAAGTTTCCGACCCATCAACTTCGTAAACAATTATTTTGCAGAGAAAGACGCCTAGTATTATTTGGACGGGTTAAAGAGATGGGAGAAGCGTGCGTGTAGACTTACAAGGAGACTATGTAGAAAAATAAAAATAAATTAGAAGAAAAAATGTCTTGTATCTTTGTTAGGTCGGAAACTTTTCAGACCACCCTATAGTTTACAATTCTGTGTAAATAAAGAATAAAATATACATGTATTATCTTATAGCTACATAACAATTTAGATTGAACAGAACGACCATTATTATTCATTATTAATTTAACATAAAGAACCTTAGTTTTAGTAGGACTTACATCCGTGTGTGAGGGCAGTTTAATTATTTCCCCAAGCTCTTCGTTGGAATTTACACTATCAGCCCACCCTATGTAGCGATTTCTTATGGAGGCGTATATGGGACGTTTGCTTATCAGGTGTACCAAAGTTTTCAGTTCTTAGAGTTTACATAGAGTGGCTGGGATTTGTTAGCAACCGTCTTGACTACTTGAAAATTGATAGCTCTCCTAATTATTAATTAAGACGAAACAAAAGATAGTTTGTTTATTTATTTTTAATAAACGAGTGAAAGAGAAATATTTTCTGAAGATAAACTTGTACTTTACTTCAAGATCACTTTAATAATATTTTTAAATTTATTTATTATTGGGAGGGAGTCATAAGAATTTTATCCTTAGAAGCTAACTTTGTCCCACCTAAGATTAAAATTTGACTTTGTGACTGAACCAAGGATAACGAAATTTAAAAATATAATTTTTAAAATATTGTGTCATTGATAATATTTCTTGCATATCAAAAATATATATATATATAACAGGTATATCTCATTCATTCTTCATATTACCATATTTCTGTCGTACGAGGTCATCATTAAAAAGAACTGAAAGAGAGAGTAGAAGAAATATTAGTCTCAGGCAACTCATAATCGCCATGAGTGAATTCCGACAATATAAACAAACATCTATCAAAATATTTCTCTTAGCATATATAATGATATATACAATACATTTCTCAAAATGATTATATTTTTGATATGATTTTTTAGTGGAATTTTCCGTTGGCGATGCTTACACGCAAAGCAGGTGCAGCACTTGCTGCAGGATGCACTTGTATAGTCAAACCAAGCGAAGATACTCCATTGACAGCTCTTTTAGCAGCGAAATTGAGCATTGAGGCAGGTTTCCCGCCAGGAGTTATTAACGTCATCACCTGTGGCAAAGAAAATACTCCAAATATGGGTCGTTTTCTTTGCGAGCATCCTTTAATCGCTGGACTTTCTTTTACAGGTATAAACTAATTTTATTTAATGGAACTAAAAGTTGAAATATTCATGTTTCTAATTTTTATTTTAGGTTCTACACAAGTAGGAAAACTTTTATATAAACAATCTTCTGGTACAATGAAACGACTTGGTTTAGAGCTTGGAGGCAATGCTCCTTTTATCGTTTTTGATTCGGCTGATGTTGATAAAGCCGTTCAAGGCGCGTTTTCTGCTAAAACACGAAACGCAGGCCAAACTTGCATCAGTCCTAACCGTTTTCTTTTGCACGAAAAACTTCATAATGAATTTATAGAAAAAATATCCGCTTGTTTAAAATCAATACGACTTGGTCCGGGAAAGGATCCAAATACTACAATGGGTCCTTTAATTAATCAATCTCAGGCTACCAGAGTAAGTTTCAAAAACAAATTAAATCAATCTGGGAATCTTGAGTATGCTTTAAAAGGAGAAAATGATTTAGAAGCGATTTTTGATGAGAGGCGTTAAGCAAAATAAATTGAGTCGTTGTGGACAAAAATCATTCATTGCTTGATCATTTTCTCCTTTTAAAATATAATAATATATATATATATATATATATATATATATATATAGAGAGAGAGAGAGAGAGAGAGAATTGTAGAGATGAGACACAATTTTCCCGGGAATCGAACTGAGAACCTTTCCTCTTACATTGTTTTCAATAAATGCCCTGAATTTAGAGCCAGATTTTTCATATATATCACTGGACAAGGTATTCTTACAACACTCTTTCGATGAAATATGGTTTGAGATTTGGAGAATCCCCCCCCGTATAACACGACAACACTGTTCTAACACGGTATGAGGATTGACAAAATAGAGATAAAAAAAATAGTTATAAGTTAATAGCAGGTCATCTTTTCGTAACAGTACTTTAATTTTAGTCTAGTATCTCACTTTCACTCAAATTATACAGATATAAACAAAACAGCAATTTTCATTTAGTCAACAGTATTATAAACTGTGTAGATGTAGATGTTTAAATCTTTAAAAATATTTTTTATTATAAACTTTTCATATTATTTTCTAGTCATATTTTTTTATTTTTGAAATTATAATGGTGACCAGTTCGTCCATTAAAAATGTATAGAAATATAAATAATTTAGTAGAATAGGTAAAAAATGAAAGGAAAAATTTAACAGCAGGCATTTGTTTTATTTTATTGGTTCTGAGATTACTGTTGCCAGATAGTCGGGATTCAGCTGGACTGTCATATTTTAAATGATTCAAGTCCAGACAGCGAAGATTTTGTCCAGCTAACTATTTCAAACTAAAAATTTGAAACTTAAATAAAAACATGCTCAAGACTATCATTATTTTTGTATTTGTTTTAATTTTTGAGCATAATGAAAATGATAAAAAACCTAATTATTTCTTTTATAAAATTTGTAGTTTAGTAAACTTAATACAGTAAAAAAAAATGTCTATCAATCTCGCTATTTTAAATTCAGCTTTTTGAATATGGCAACATTATTCCTTGATGAAGACCGAGAGACTAGGGTCTCCATTTAGGCTTCAACAGTCTAATCCAAAGAATGCAAACCCTACATTTGGAAATGTATCGCTGTTGAAGCTGACGTAAGCATATAAGCCTATAGGATCTCCGCTTCTGATTTCTTTAGGGGGAGACTTTTCCCAAACTGGTGGAGAGTTTTACCAGCTAATATGTATTCTTATGTAGCAATCAGATTTTTGAAATTAGTTATTATAATATTATAACAATAACGCACTTTGTTGAAAAATATAGAATGTTATTATTATTGAATTTTTTTAAACAAATATTAAAATTTTATTTTATTTTATATTATTATTTTCGAATATTGTTTTAATAATCGTACTATTTTTTAATTACGAAATGAAAATAGTATTTTTAATCATATATATATATATGATTAAAATGATAATATGTGATATATTTTTTAATTTTTTGAACCTGTTTTCTGTACTAGTTCTTTGTCTCATATAACACTACATTTTCTTAGGTGCGCAATGACCGTGTTATGCGGGCTTGACAATAATTGTTACTTTAAGTATTAATTAATTAAACATAATTTTTTTAGGTATCAGCTTTTGTTAAGGACGCGGTTAAAAAGGGAGCGACTGTCGTTTGTGGAGGGCACGATTGCCCGGAAATTGGATCATTGTTTTATGCTCCTACTCTCTTAACCAACGTTACTGATCAAATGGCCGTGTTTCAAGAAGAAATCTTTGGGCCTGTTATTGCTTGTGCTAAGTAAGTACTTTTTTCTTTAGAATCCAAAAATAGTAAATTTCATAATTTTGAAATTTGATGATTTTAGTTTCAATGTAAATCTCCTAATTATCCATTAACCACTTAACGTACATCTCCGTGTTTGATACGAGGGTTCCCGGAAATTTTACATTTGAATTGAATTTGAGTTTGACGTAACGTAACGTTTACTGGACAAAATTTTACCTCATTGTTCTGAACACAGACAAGATATTTAGATCCATTATAGATCCCTTTTAAGAAAGTTTTCGCATTTTTTACTGTTACATTTCCACTTAGATTTTTACGCATATTTCTGTTTATTTTTATACGAAGTAGTGTTTTTTTGAGTGCCCGTTAATAAATATATCTCAATAATTTCTTCTAATATGTGTATATTTTCCTAGATATTACTTGATAAGTAAATTGTAAATTTATATAAGTGAATTTGTAATTATATACTATCCCTCTAAAAAATAATTGGACAACCTGTATCTTTTGTTTCGTCTTCATGGATAATTAGAAGACCTATCTGAAATCCGAAAATAATAAATTTAATAATTTAATAAGTAAAACATAATGAAAGTTGATGCTTTTGAATTTCATGTAGCTATCCTAATCATCCATTATATCGAAACCAAAAATACTTTTTGTCCAATTACTGTCGAAAGGAATATTATATGCATTTTTTCAGTGAATGTTAAAAAGACCATTATAAATGTTCATAAAGTTATATATATATATATATATATTTGGAATAATGTTTTCCCGGGTTGGTCCGCGTTGATTGTTGAGATTAACTCGACGT
>JAAAKE020139859.1:0-13548 GCA_010014785.2 Anisolabis maritima
AAATTCTAATATGTAAAGGCCTCCTAAACAAAGGCTTTTGTCCCTTGAAGATCTTAATTCATTATGAAAGTGGCAGTGGGTGGCTTCCCGTCCAGAGCAATAAAATTTATTTAAATTATATTGGCTAACAATTAATTTAAATAAATATGGATGGAGTCTAAATGGCCTCATATAAGTAAAGTATGATTAATCAAACTTAAGCCAATGTATAAACATAATATTTATTCTAACATGGAATAACGAAGAAAAAGTGCTAAAACTCCTTGAGTCGAACTCTCTACCCTTTTTTTTAGTCTTTTTCGGCATCTGAGGCCATTTAGAATCCGTCCTTATTTATTTTATTTAATTAGTAGCCAATTTAAATAATTTTTTTTTTTTTTGCTTAGAACGAGAAGCAAACCATTGATCTTGGTACGTAAAGCGAGACCTCTACCTCTGCACCAAGGGATAAGCCAACTTCTTCCCTCTTGAAGCTGAAATCATTAGGAGACAAAGTTCAGTGATTATGGGAAATTCAATTTTTTTAAAACCCCCATCAGCATTCCAGAAATAACAAAAAAGAAATTTTATAATATTTATGTACGTACTTATAAACCTATGTTTGATCTATATCTCTAGAACCCCTGTACCGAAATGGTTTTAACTCTGCATGAATTACTTTGTCCACGTAAGGATATGAAAGCAACGTGGGGGCCTATACATTTTTTTTAAAATAATTTATATAGCTGAGAGTTTTGGAATGTCAATGACTCATTCTGGACAAACTCCAAAAATAACTCTTCTGATTAATAAATAATTCACTCTCTCTCTCTTTTTGGTTACTCAACAATTCAATGAAGTAAAATATGTTAAGAATTAAATTTTATAAAATCTCCATTTTTTTTTTAACAATTTGAGATAAAATATTTTAAACTTTTACTTATTGGACAAGTGTAATGATTAGAAAAAAAAAAAACTTTTTTCCATTGCTAATATAAAAGTAATATTTATTCTAATTTATTAAATCAATTTTTCATTAGTATATTTATTTTTTATTTCTTCTCTCTCTACTAAAAAAATTATAATAAATTATTTATTTTTTAGAATACAATTTAATGAGAAAAATATCGCAATAAATTCTCATTATATATTTCATGTATAGGTAAGAGAAAGTAAAAATTGGCAAGCATCATTAAACGTTGTTTTATTTTAAGTGAATAATCACAGAAATAACAATGATACAATTTTGACGTACTCAACTTTCCACGTTTCTATTTTAAAATTCACGTCCAAATATTTTTACTTTCATTTACCTATAATGAATGGAAATATGTTTTGAGATCACCTGATTCTAAAAAAAAATTGTTCTCCCAAAATGACTGTGTGTGAGTGAACAAGATTTCTCAAAACCAAAAAACGTACGTCCATATTTAAGCTAAGTACCCTTTTTTTAGTTTTTTTTTTTTATTTTCTCAAAATCCGCTATAACGATTTTGATTAAAATTCATAAAACAATTATGTTAATGTTAATTAATGATCTTTGAAATATATTAAGCATTATCCTCACATCCCTCCAAAAAAATATGATGTTGCAGCACATCACTCATCTTTCTTTACCCTAGGTAAGAGAAAGTTGTGTGATGTGCGTTAATCACATCAGATTTTTTTTTAATCAAACTTTCTTGATATTCCAGATCCGAAGGAACGCCCTACCTTGATATTTCCCTGACAGAATATTCTTAAAACTTATTTGCAATACGATTGAATGGAATTTTCTCAGCTATAATAAATAGACCGAGAAACTTAATTCGATCATTCCATCTCGCTATCTGGTTAAAAAAAAAGAAAGAATTTTAACTTTGAATGGAATGGAATTTCATATTGAAAGCAACCACGCACGCGAAGGTGTTTTTGATGATTTATTTAGTTTTGTCCTGAATACCAAATCAAATTTTGTATCTTATCATTTTATTAAATGACGAGAAAAAATACTTTTATCCAAATTTGACTAAAAAGCTGAACAGACCTATATACTATTAATAGGTATATACTTGTCCCCTCAAAGGTAATTGAACATAATGTATCATTTGTTTCGTCTTAATGGAGACCTATATGAAATTCAAATTTCATATTTTATCTATTATTAAATTTAGTATTTCATACAAGTCCTCTAATTATCCATTAAGATTAAACAAAAGATACAGAATATCGAATTACTTTTGAGGGGGCTAGTATTTTTTGTCTTTTCGGCATCTGAGGCCATATAGATATATCTATATTTTTACAATACTAAATATCCAGGCATATTGGGGGATAGTATTTATATATAATTAGTAAAAACAAAATTTAAATGAACAAAGAAAAAAGAGAAATATGTAAGCCTAAAAAGAACCCGTTGCTTGATGCATTCTAACCAAAAACTCTAAATAAAAATTAGAACATTATTTGAAAACCACTTATTATTTATTTATTATGTTTTAGAAGAGCAATGATTAAGAAGTAAATAAATATTCTGGCGCTAGAGAAAAAGAAACTAGAAAGGGTTTTTCGTTTGGATTGGCAACAGCATATCTGATTACATGAAAACAATGCTTTTATCCATAAGGCTCCAGAGACGTAGCAATTCAAAATTTATGGGGAGGGGGGGTTTCCCAAAATGAATGAAAATGATTAAAAATTTTGATTTAAAAAATTTTATTGAAGACCAATGTCATTCTAAATATCATAACCCTTATGGTGTTTTCATAAACCCATAGAAAAAGCGGTTACTAAAAAATTGCCTTCCTTTTATTTTTCAGGTTGGGAAGTAAGCTACTGACCCTTGAAGGGTCATGTCACTACTCCAAAAATGGCTTTTTATAGTTTTTTTTTCATTTAATAAATTTAAATTAAATCTTTTTTTTTATAAATTTCTCTTTATAATCGAATTATAAATTGAGACACTATTTGGCGATTTGAAAACTAGTATTAAAAATAGGTTTAATAATTCAAAATGCGCAATTTTTAATATTCTTTTAGAGGGGATATTTATTTTGGGAGTTATCCAATCATAATATGGTATTTTGTTGCACGAAGAGAGCACTCTTCTTTGAGTTAAGCTGTTCATTCAACTAGAATATGCCCAATATCTCAAAAGAGGATTTATTGACTTTATCACTAAAGCCCTAAACAATAAACTTGCCAAAAAGCAGCTGATTGGAATCAATTGTTCCAAAATATGATTTATTTTCTTAATTTAAAAATAAATAATATGCATAAATATGATAAATGATAGCCTTTATGTAGTTTGTAGGTTTACAATTAATAAAGATTAAAATTGGGAGCCAAATGGTTCATTATTTTGACCTCGGATATTGAGATTCATTTAATCAAAAACATTAATGTATTTTTTTTATATATATATTTTTTTGTAGAAGTTGGGAGAAATTGAAAAATATTCAAAAATTAATCAAAAATAAAAATCGTTGGTTTAGAAAAAAAGTCTCACAGGAAATGCATTAGCCTGATAGAGTGAGTGCCCTCTTAGAAAAATATGAAATATGTTTTATTTGATTTTAAAATAAAATTAGAATTGATATTTTTTTCAAAGAATCCTTTTATATGTTTAATTACTTAATGATAACGAACTATTGTTTTTAATGTAAAGTTGATCTCTTTTTTTTAAAAAATAAGAGAGCCTATAGAATAATCTCTTTGGAAAAGACACCGGATCCGGACAAGTCCAGACCCGCAAGGCACTGCTTAGTTAAAGCAAAAATCAAAGGAAAAAATAATTTCAGATTCTGTGAACGCTGTTGCTTCAGATTTAATAATTCATTTAAAAATGTATATATATTATACTTCATTTAGAATATTATGAACTTAAAGACTTTAAATTTATTAAAATAAATAAAGAGTTGAAAAGATATTTTCTTCGGCTGGAAATAACTGTCCCCCAAAAAAAAAGTCCAAATTAATTTCAACAATCAGTATTTAGAATTTGAACCTCCTTTTTTTGTCCGTACCCGATCGATTGACTTCAAATGCTTACTCCCCCACTCTCTCTCTCTCTCTAAAAATTATGCAAAGTTGCAACTATCCAGGCTCAAGTATTAGAGATTTATGCCAAAATAAATCAAGCCCATCTGAAAATATACTATTTTTAGTCTTGAAAGGTGAAGACAGGGGCTTAACTAGTTTTGGCACACCCAAGGACACTACTTAAGCTTTCCGACCCCAATATTTACGTCTATCACCTGCCAATATTACACTCTTCTCACTACACCAAAAAGATATTGTAATTGAGAAGGATCGAAGCCATCTTCTCTCAATCTCAATCTGAATTTACGTCAATTTAAAGATATTTTTAACAAAAAATTCCTTTTATTCCAGTTGGAGAGTATTAAACATAACCTGAATTAGTTTTCTTTTTTTTGAAAAAGTTGTTTATATAATGAAAATTGAAGCGAAATTGCAATAAATAAATAGAGAGAAATGGATTTATTTGCAAATCATGAGTAAATAAATATATAATACCTGGGAAAGAAGAGCAGCATAGATTTGTTGTCGAAGCCAGGTAGGCGTCCACTCGTCTGAGAGAGGAGGTGAAGGAGAAGAGAAGCTGGCTGGTGAGAGAGGGGAGGAAGAGGCCGAGTGGAGGGAGAACATCTTGAAAGAAAAATATTACAATAGAAGAGAATATCTCTCCCCAGCCACACCACCCTTGCTCAGGTGAGAAAGGCAAATGAATGATTATTTTCAATAATATTATTATTAATATTATTTTATTTATATTGTATTAGCTAACAAGCAGGAGTTTTTCAAATTAAAAAAAATAAAATATAAATTTTATAAATTCATTTACTCAAACCCTTCCATAGTCCCGCGATTCAAATTTCGAAACCAAATTAATTTTAAAAATTTTACCTTCAAGCATTATTATAAACGATTGTTGTTTTATTACGATTCACGATATATGAAATTCTTTAATGACAAAAGAATTCAAATTAAACTCTTTCTTTCAGCATCTTGATTAAATTAAATTAAATCTTTATTTATTTAGGATAAGCCTAAATTAAGAGTAGAAGAAAAAGAATTTAGTGTTTTCACTTCAACTTAATTTTCTTCTTAACCCTTTTTTATCCATTTTGTTTGTTGGGATGATTAATTCAACTTAAATATAATTAGAAGCCCTGTTCCTTGGTGCAGGGGTAGAGGCGTTCCCTTACGTACTAAAGGTCAGTGCTTCGCTTCCTTTCCAAAGGGACAAAAATTTATTTATATTATATTGGCTACCAATTAATTTAAATAAATAATGACAAGGTTTAAATGGCCTCAGATGCCGAAAAAGACTTAAAAAAATAATAATAATTAAAGTGACTGCCTCTGATGATAAAGATGGTGATTTTATGGATTTAATCAAATATTCATTAATTAAAACCCTCGAAATATTGACGAAAATAAATTTGCCGAATAACTGTAAAATTTGACTATTTGTTATCCTTGAGGAAGTGCGCGACAAGGTTGTGAAACGTCGACTGCAACTAGAACAAATGTTTTTATTTTCCTCCGGGCTGCATCCGGGAATCCCTCAATCCAATTAATCATTATGGCCAACAAAAAAGAACAAACGTCATTTTTGGTTGAAATTTTTTTGAAATTTATTTAAGATATAAATATTTCAATTTAATCACAATCATTGATTGTTTGCTGTCATTTTTTTTGCTTATTAGACACTGGAATATTTTAAAAAAATATTTTTTACAGAAATACTAATTTGCTTTGATAACTTTTCATATTTTTGAAATAAATAAGTTAATTCAACTCCTTTTGGGGAAGATATTAGGCTGTTTTATTTATATATTTATTAAAGTTTATTTATATAAGCCTGGTTCGGAGCTCCATATAAGTTGACATTCCTATTCTAATCATACGACGTTAATTATTTAAGTGTATGTTTAGGAACCTTGATTATGACCTGAAATTAATATTTATTATATTTCAAATATCTGGAGCAATGAATCGAAAAAGTTTCAAAATAGGTAAGAGAATAATAGTACCACGTAACGTTCTCTTATAGAATATTAATTTTTTTTTTTTTTAATTTTATTTTATCCGGGTTGCCTTTTATATTTCGGGATTTGAGATCAAAAACAAATCTTTTTGACGGCCAAATGTTCATGCAATATTGAATGTATGCTGGTCCCACTAATGCCCAAGGATACTTCAATCTCACGATAAGTCACATGACGATCTTGCAGTATTAGTTCACGCACAGCATCAAAGTTTACCGGAACAACAACATATTTTGGACGACCTTCACGAAATTCGTCCTTAAGCGAACTACGGCCACGATTGAAGTTGGCAAACCATCGATAAACAGTAGTCCTTGATGGTGCTTCATGGCCAAAAGTCGAATTAAGTTCATCGATGCATTGTTGTTGGGTTAATCCACGTCTAAAGTTGCAAAAAATAATTGCTCGAAAATGTTCACGATTTAATTCCGATTTAGCCGAGATGATTTCAAATTATTGTAAACTACACAAATAGAGCTCGTATGTCAATACGTTCTGAGTACGTATATCATCAAAAATGTCAAACTTTACGGTAGCAGCAGCCCTAGTTTAGCACAATCCCGAAATATAAAAGACAACCCACGTATTCGAGCAGGAATTTTATATTAGATATCGTTGGCATTATTTTTAGTCTCAGGAGCTCTCTAGTCGGACCCGATTGAATACACACTCACATCATTTGCTGAAAATATTTTCCAATTGTCAAAACCTGAAAATCAATAATTGAAAATAAAAAAATTTCAATGCTGGCTGTATTTAATTAAGTGATAAACTTAATTTTAAATAGGACCCTTCTTTATTTACTACCCTTATCTTTCTTATATTCGACTAGATGAAAATGTGTTGCGCTAATGTATCGATGTCTAATTCCTTTTTCAAATAAAATTTATCTTGACTCGGAAAGTGTTATTTAGATTCCCTAACATTCATAAAGTACATTACATTTGCATAACAATTTAATTAAATTATTATGATTATAATATAATTTATGTAATTATGATTAAATTAGATATATGATATGGATAGTGACGTTATATTATTATATGTTTGTAGCGTATATAAAATTTTATAATTGAAGGTATCTTAAATTTAATTTAGATATTAAACTAATTAGATATTAGCAAAATGAATTGTTAAAATTCACGAGGATATTTAGAGTAAGAAAGAAAATTTGGTGTAAAACACACCTAAGAAATTTTTTTTCAAACAAGAGCTGTTCAAAATCAATGAATAGATAGATTATTATATTATTTCAATAAACGATATATTTTGATTTGAAATAAATTCCGCTTGAGTTGATTGTTGCCAAAAATAGATGTTTATTTTATTTTTTTTTGTCTTTTTCGGCATCTGAGGCCATTTAGACTCCGTCCTTATTTATTGGTAGCCAATATAATATAAATAAATTTTTGTCGCTCAAGAAGAGAAGCGAACCACTGACCTTTGGTACGTGAGGCGAGAGCTTGACCTCTGCTCCAAGGGGTAGAGCTTATTTTTAACATTTCTTTTTTTTATTAAAATTTATTTATATAATTGTATCATACCCTTACTCATGTTAAAACTAACTTTAAAGGAAATTTATATAATTAATTCATTTTTAAAAGTTAATATAAAGTTTATCTAAACTGACATGATTTTAGTTAACATAAGACTAGTAGTTTGTTTTGTTAGTTTTCTGTCTACTTTAGTTAATTTTAATTAATTAAGTTACATTCAACGAAAATTTTTCTTTCTTTTGTCATGGATCTAAAATTTTAATTCCAGAATAATTCAAATTCAATTGTCTCTATTTAATTATTATCTCAACAGTGATATTATAATTAATTCACATTATATAAATAATTAATTATAATTGTAATAATATAAATATGTTTATGAGAAATAAATTTATTCATGGACTGAAGAGGCAATAATAAATTTGTCTCGGAGCTTTTTTAGGGCTTTTTAATAACTTCAAATAACTAAATACAATCATTAACATCTGACCCTTCATGTCGAAAGGCAAAAGAACGATCCATGATTTTTAATATAAAATTTCTATTAATGAATAAACAAAACAAATCAGTCAAACAGCCTGAGCCTGGGTTATGATGAGTACTCTGAAGAGACTATGAAAATGCGCTCAAAAGGCAGCTCTCTCGGGAAGTAAGGGAATTGCGAGAGGGCAGTTTTTTCATTCGGTCCCCGCCTCTTCCTGATTTCTTTGGTACCAGATGCACTCAAATATCAAAAGAAAGAGGCGATTCTTTCCTTGAAATTCAATTGAATCACTTCATCATCCGGTGGGAATTTGATGGAGCCAATCCCTTTCTCCACTTAAGTGAGAAACCAACATTTATTTATTTATTCTCTCTCTCATCCATCTCTAACGTTGAATATTTATTTATTTGTTACTAGGCGCTCTCTCTCTCTCTCTCTCTCTAAATCCTCTTTAATTTCTTCCAGAGACTTCGCTTGGTTATCCGCCATATTTGTTTATTTTTTATAAATCCTCTCTCCCAAAAAAAAAAATCATGATTTATTTATTTATTTATTTTATAAATTTGATGATTGTCAATTTTTAAAATTCTAATTTATTCTTACTTAAGCCTGAATTTCATTTACATATAAAAAAAATTTGGTTTAAATATGAGCGCGCAATGTTTACCTTTACTCTCTTTTTGTTATATATATATATTCCTAAAAAATCACAATTTAAGTATTTTCCCGCAAGAAGTTGGAAATTTAAATAATTCTCTTCCAACCTCTTGAATTGCCCCTAAATAATAAATTATAGCAAAGTCAGAGGGTGACCATATCTCCAATATCGTTGATCAGTTCCTCTAAATTTCATTAGAAGAGGGAGACAAAATGGGAAATACACAACATTTCAGTATAATCTCACTTTTATGTTTGTAATGGGGAGAGGGGGTGTCAAAGTTGGGAATATATAGAACGAAAAGTACCAAAAAAAAAATCAAATAAAAATAAAAACAATGAATTTGATGAAAAAATTGCAAGGAAAAAAAAACTTTTGGGTGTCGGTTTACAAACATATGCATAGAAACATAAACAGATTTGTCGAATCTGCCCTCGTCAATTTAGGCGTATTTGAATGCTACATAGCCAACCAAGTAACAACTTATCATTATCAATAAAATATTTCAAAGTGAGGTTTATGTAAGAAAAATCAAATTTATTTTCACCTGACGACAGATTCTTATGATAAAACGTCATAAGAGCTCTGAGGTTGACCCTAATAAGGGCCGAAACGACAGCTCGTTAAATTATTAAATAAAAAAACGTCCTGGTTTCATTTTTCTCAAATATTCCCCACAACTAAAATCAATATTATAGTTTCGACTCCAGCTAGTATCTCATTTTTTTCAATTAATAAGTGTAAAGTAAAAAAAAAAATGGTAAAATGTTAAAATTGAATTTCGATCAAAAAACAATTGCAAAAAAAGAAAATCCTTAGGATAAGATGAAATTCTTTTTAGGTTCTCGACCGATTCGGCTAATCCCTCGGCCATACATATAAAATATTTAAAAAAGAGTACTCACCATGATGAATTTTACACGTCAGCTCCACTCAGTTCAGCTTTCGAGTCTTGCAATAGGCACCAGAGAGAGGAATCTGCAAAAGGGAATTTCTATTTTAATCAATTCTTTTAGAACTTTGATAAATGAGCATAGAAAAATAAAATTTAAGGGTTTAAACTTTGTAAAAAATCATAAAAATTGCAAACAGGCATAAAAAATCTAAAAGGAAACAAAAATAAAATAGTATTTAATTTTTTCAATTGTCAATCGGGCTTTTACCTCGAGAAGTAAATGTTAAAATTTATTTATTTATTAGAGTTTTAGGTACATCTACTGCATTGGTCATTTGTATCTCGTACAGGTAAATGTTAATAATACGTGATGATATGTATTTTATTTTTATTATAATTAATTGCCCGCATTACGAGAACGATTAAAGCCCGAAAAAAAAAAAAAAAAATTTGATCAGTTCCTCAACCTCAAATGAGAGAAATAATCAATAATCCAAGTTTCAAATTTCCAGCTCTAACCGGAAATATAAGAAAAAAATAAATACATAAATGCATAGACATAAACATATGAAAGGTCTATTGAAATCGGTCTCCTCCCCCCTGGCGTAAATTTGAATAGTATATATATTATAGTCACTAAACAAACAATTTACCAATAAAATATAGAATTAAATATTATTGATAATAAAAAAATAATCAAAAGCTCAATTGCTATTTACATTTATCATATCGAATCATATCAAAAGATAATTTAAATAAAATATAAATATTATTTTTTATTGAATAAGTTATTTTTAAAAAAGAGCAATAAAATCCTGTTATTTTATTGCGGATTGAAATACGTATATGTTTACCGAATATCAAAAAGATATAGCATATATAAAAAAATTTATTATTCATAAAAATATTTATATTGACCAATAGGGCTTTGATTGAGGAGAGATTCTATTTATATTTTGTTTCAAAGATTGAAAAGTTGTAGTTGCCCAGAAGGAGCTAGAATAATTTCCAACTTCTTTCCTTAAAAAATTTCTTTATATTATATTGGCTATCAATTAAAATAAATAAATAAGGACGGAGTCTAAATGGCTTCAGATGCCGAAAAAAATGCTCCTTATTGTATGTCCAAGAGATTTATTTAATTGAACATTTATATTAAATTAAAAATTAAAAATCTGATGTGAATAAGAGCACAACACAATGCTTAAGAAAAAGTAATGTGATGTGTTCTCATATCAGTTTTTTTAATGGGTGAGAAGTGACAACTTTGATACATTTTTTTTTTTATATTACTGAGCTCGATGAGCTGTTTTTATATATTTCAGATAGGTTTCCAGGTTCAAATTTGTTCCTTGAAATCTTTACTATTATATAATCGGGTATGTTATTATATATTTCGTATTTGAATTAGACACCTATTTAACATGGCTTTAAGTTGAAGAACAATGAACAATAGGAGAAAAGGAGAACTTCTCTTTGAATCGAATGGGGAATCGAAAAGAATAATCTTATGCGCCGGTCGAAAACAAAAATCTGGTGTGATTGCATTTCACTTAACCTTCCTTTCCTTAAAAAAAACTTCTGTGATGTGCGTTCACACCAGATTTCTACTTCCTGTTTGGGCATACTTCTTTTTATAAACAAGTAAAAATGAAATACTTTCTTCTTCTATTTATTTTTATCATCTGGCTGCCCACCGAGACTCCCATATCCATCATCTAATTATATAAAAGAAATAATCTCGGCTGCATTTCATTCATTTATTTTAGCTTCGTCAGAAAAAATATTAACTATTATCAATAGAGTTTAATCTCTGAAGATGGAACATTCAAAGGCCGAAATGTTAACTTATATATTAAATAATAACAAAAAAGGCAATTGGGGATGCTTAAAATAAAATAAATCTTATAGGCTATTAAATATTAGAATAACTAAAAAATAAAATATGAAAATTTATTTTCTTTATGAGTTCATTATTGAAAAATTTTAACTAACTTAAATAACCCAAAGTTATTTAGATTTAAAATAAGTATTATTATAAATTATATATGTACTTACAGATGCTGCTAGTTTTAGGAGGGAAATGCTGAAGTAGAGCTGCGCAGTGACGAGAGTGTGATCATGAAGCCTTCTCAAGGCTCACTGAAGAAAAAGGAGCTTTGAGCCGATGGTCTGAGCGCCACGACAAGTTCCAACCTAAACGAGAGAACAAAGAAGTTTTATTAAAATAAACAGCAAATGAAAAAAGAGAATAATATTTTATAAATTGTCTAAATTGGAATGGGGGAGAAAATATTCTTTCAATGGGAGATATGTAAATGAAAAAATTGATTTAAATAGATGGAACAGATGGACGCTACACACTTTTAAAATGAATGCAAGAAAGAATCTCTCTTTGGAGGTAAATACGAGTGGGTCAAAATTCTAATGACCACTAAACTTGCTTAAAAAATTATTTTTCTATTGTAAATAAAATGTAATTATTATTTCATTGTGGAAAATCATGAACGTTTCTTCACATCAAATCTTTACAAAAAAACGATCCATAAAAAGTAGCAAAACTTTGATTACCTATAATGCTATTTGTCTTTCCTTTCCTGACCCTCCCCCGCCCGCCCCTCTTAAAAACGATTTGCGACTTGGAAAAAGTCAGTTGTCGGAAAATTGACCCTAAAAACGTTAATAATAATAAAAGTTATCGTCACCGACGTTTGCAGCAGAGTTTCCCATCCATTTCGAATTTATTCATGTCACGCAGCGGCTTTGACACAATTTTGGAACTTCTTTCTTTCTTTCTTGTGCATTGGTCCCTAGAGATCGAGCGATTTAGTTGAACATCCTGTTCTATGTGTGTGTGTTGACACACAACAAAAAAGAGAATCATCCAACTGAAATACTTCCTTGCCTTCCTTAATGTTTATTTCCTCCTCACTTGTCGTTTGACAAATAAATCTCGAACAGGAAGGAAGTAGAAGAAGAACTAGCAGCAGGTGCGGTTTATATTTAAAATTAAAAAAAAAATATATATATTACACACCGTATATGCCATGTGATTGTGAATTAAATACGATTATAGGATGCTTTTGTATTTAAGGAGGAACTAAGGCATTTTCTCTGGGCACTAATGAAAAAGGGGGACAAAAAGTTTACTTATAGTTTACTTTAGGCTTATAATATGGTTAGAGAGCCTCACTATACAAGCTTGATTCAAATTGTCGGAACTTGAGATCGCTTATAGTAAAAATTCTTCATGTTTTAAAAACGATTGGTTTTTTTTTAAAAGAATTTAGCATAAGTTAGTTAAATTTAATTTCGAATAATTTTTATATAGAGAGAAAATTTGTCAGATTTTAAATAAGAGACAAAAAATCTAAAAGTTCTCTTTACATATTAAATATCTTTAATTATCTTATTAATTGATATATAAAATTTAAAAATAATCGTTTTACGAAATTGAAATAATAAGACATGAGAGAAATGTCACTTCCTGTTGGACGATTTTGGTCAAAATCTGACTCTTATTAAAATAAGTTTTTTTTTTTTAAATTTCATTTGTAGTTTAGTCTAAACGTAAGGAGATTTTAAAATTTGTTATTTCTGTTGTCTTTTTCGGCATCTGCGGCCATTTAGATTTTTTCCTTATTTATTTATATTCATTAAAAGCCAATATAATATATTTAAATAAATCTTTGACGCTTAAGACGGAAAACAAACCACTGACCTTTGGTACGTGAGTCCTCTGGTCTGCTCCAAGGGAGGCAGTTTTAAAATCTTTATGATTTTGGTCAGAATGCATTAATTTTATTACCTTAGGCGGTAAGTGAAAATAAAAGGAGTATTATTATAAATTTAAACAATAAATTATATATATATATGTTCTGGAAGGTTTCCGCGGTTGGCTGTATTTGGAATAATGTTTTCCCAGGTTGGTCCGCGTTGATTGTTGAGATTAACTCGACGTTTCGGCTCTCCTTTTGGAGCCA
>JAAAKE020139870.1:0-13545 GCA_010014785.2 Anisolabis maritima
GGTAACTTCCTTTGCACCAGGTCACCTGACTCTCGTCCACACCAGCAAAAAACTCATATCCCAATATATACAGATCTGATGTAAAAATTAGTCCAAAGTAAAAAATCTTTATAGAAAATTTTTTCACTTATGAATCGATTTTAATAATAATAAATTAATTTAATATTATAGTTATAATATATTATAGTCCGGAAAATATAATACTTGGAAGTAAATGTAAGAAAGAAATCTCGAATTAATAAATGCATATTTGAAACTATTTTGTATATCAAATGACATTCAAGGGGTCATATCAGGTGAGTAGGTGGTTGGAGACCATGAAGTGCTCGAGCTAAGAGTAATATTTCTTCTGTTCCCTTTATGACAATCTTAACAAACGACAGGCTGTACGACGCTCCTGTCTCCTTCTCTCGGTGGTATCTTTAATTATAAATGCCCATGCCTGATCGAAGAAGAAGCAGAGGACATATCAAATAAATTTTTCAATAAATTTGCCATTATCTGAAAAAATATTATAGATAATATTTCATCATTTAATTTAAATTCAAATTTAATCAATTTTATTTTTAAGTTTTAGTGTATCAATAAATAATACTAGTACTAATTATTACTAAAAAATGTTTGTTATTTGTCTTCAGGCCCTCTAGCACTCCAGCTGAAATACTCTCTCATGAAATGCTGATGGCTGAACATTTTGGAACTCAAGCTGCTCATGAATTTAATTTTGCTTTATGTCAAAAAAAGTACCATGAATGTGAAATCAGTATTCTGGATATTTTCACAAAATCGATTGATTAAATATAAATTATGGTTAAAACGCAGTTTGTAAAGTTTATTATTTTCCTTATTTTTAAATCCAAAGAAACCTTCAATTTTTTGTCCTAGAAATATTCCATGAAGAGAATATTGAAACTTTTCCCCACGGCTTTTTTGATTTTGACTAGAGCCTAAGATTCCCTCCCAAAGTCAAGCAAATTTTCAAAAAAGGAAAGAAAATAAAAATAATAATAGAATAAATAAACAATAAGAAATTTTAACTGGATCCGCGTGCTCGCACCCCCCCTCTAAATGCTTAATTGCATGCCATTTAGGGAGGATTTCGTGTGAAGATTTGGCCTGGGCCTCTCAGTAACGCAGTTTGAAATGACATAACCTAATTAATAAACAGAGGTTTTCATTGGACATCAAAATAATAAAAACTTTTTGAAGATGCAAATTTTTAAAGCAGAAAAATTGATGTATTAGCCATCCTAGCATTACTATACTTTAAAGGAATGGCGTAAGTTGGATTTTGGTCGTCTGTGCAATCCTTTAATTTGTTTTCTCTGCTGACTTAGGCCTCTTGATTTGAAAATTTTTTTGCCTTATATTAGACTTGTCACTCGGGGCAGGCGGTATCTTTCATACCCTCCTAACTAATGCCGGTTAATACGAATAGGATACGGCAAATTAAATGCAACCCTTTCTTTTTTACCACGAGTTCAATTTGATTTAACACGGTCCAAACATTTGAAAATTTAAAAAACCCTGAGGCAATTGCACTTAATATGGCATTTATTCAAATAACATACTTTCGTTTAGTAAGGTGTATTACTATGATTAATTAACCGTGTTAACGGAGTTTTACTTCATGTTAAATAGCATGGTAAAACGTAAGGTTTCCTTACGAAGTGAAATTATATTTTCACATATATATAGCGAGTGCAAGAAAAAATAATTATTTTGAAATTTTGTAGAGATAAAATAAATCTAACTGCTGAGAACTGATTGATTTTTTGTAAACATCTGACCATTAGGGAAGCTCTAGGTGGGGGTGCAATATTTTTTTTCTTACAAAGCATAGTATTTTACTTTCTCTTACATATTTATATTATTTATATTTGAAATATCTAGTGTGAAAGTATTAAAATGACAAAAAAAAAATTTCAAAGGAAATACAAGTTTTGGGGTCCTCTGAGTCTGTGTGTCTGTCTGTCTGTGAACAAGAATTCTGAAAAATGAAAAAACGTACTCTCCTGGTCTTCAAAGCTTTTGAATAAAATCGGCCAACTGGTACTAGTACTTCACTGAAGTATTTTTTTATTTATTTCATATTCTAAATAGAAATTTTCTTGCTTTGTAATTTTAACAATAACACTAAATACTATATTTTTTTAATTTTCCTTTAATTTGTCGATTAATAACTCATCTCTGAAGTGAAGAATATATAATTTTTGTTATAAAAAGTTTTTTTTTTTTTTTGAATACCATCGAACGAACCTCAAAAGACTTAATACGACTGTTATTAAAAAATCATAAAAAATAACATTCTATGTTTTTAAATTTAATTTTTGGCCACTACTCCTTTAATTTAAAACAATTTTTGTCATGTTAAATTAATATTTTCTTATTAATAAAATTTTATAATAAAACTTTTAAAATCAGAAATATTTTTCTGTCTGTTTGACTTTTAAGCCCTTTATTTTCAAAGATTAGGCAACCAAATATACACCTAAGCGCATGTAAGAGTATCTTAAAACATGTAACATTTATGGGGTTTTTATAACATTCTATTTCTTTGATAAAAATGTTTAAACAATATTTTAAAAAGTTAATCGAATAAGAAAATTGCTAGAGAAAGTTTACATATTCAAGAAAGATGCAAGTCTCTGGATACTTAATAAATATCGAAATGTTTCGGGTTATTGTTCCATCCACAGTCGCAGGTTCATTATTGTGTGTCAGAGTTCGTTAATACCCAATACTCTTCTCACAAAAATGTTTTTTCACTGATAGTGCATACTGATTTTAATGCATTATAAGATCACATTTCTTTATTTTATTCATTTAGGGGGTAGACAAGGGGGGTTAATAGAAAATTTTCCGCCCCATTTTGGAAATCATTAAAATTTGGCAAATTTCACTTTTGATAAAATAGTTCCAAACATGTCAAACTGAAAAATTGTGTTAAAATTTTGGTAGAATTTTTTTCTTTGTTTTTCTCTAAATGTGTTCTAAAAAATCCTGGCTCCCCCATGTATTCACTAGTTTTAAATTAGAGATCACCTGTCTAATTAGAGACAATTAGAAAAATTAAATAATTTTGTTTTTGTGTTGAATTTATCCTGTATTAGAATTTTGAAATTTTTTTCCTAAGAGCGTTAGGTCATAATGAATTTATTAATATTAGACCCTCAGTGCTTGGCGAGAACGTGGACAGCGACTACAACCTACCCGACCTAAGATGACTACCTATTCTATCATTTCCCTGTTGCGCTGTCTTCTCAACTTCAGGCTGTCATGTTGCTTCTCCTCTGTATAATTTTCTATGCCAAAATGATTAAAAGTATATTTATTGAAAATAAATCCAAAGTCCATCCAAAGTTTATTTGTCATCGGAGTGTTAATACGATTAGAGAGCGGCGTGTTAATGCAATTAGAGAGGTTAACAGCATCTAACTGTAATGAGCGTTCGACTCTCCTCACTGATTCCTTATCTTATCACTCGTTCATCTCCCAAGATGCCATCCATGGGCCGGCCAAGGATGCTCCTCATGTTTGTTTTATTACATTGCGTTGGCAGCCAATTGATTTACCCTGACCCGAGCAAGGTAGGATATCTCATTTCAAAAATCGTGCATCAATTATTTAGAAGTTACTCTAGCATTGAACTGTTCAGACGGAGAGAAAAAGAGGATTTTAAATTTTCTTGCTCTTAATCACTATGCATCTCTTTTTACACACTAAAAACTTTTGTTCCAATATCGGATAAGCAAAAATAAGTGAGTTTGAATGCTCAATAGAAACAATTGCAATTACTAGGCCCTCCTATATATCTCTCTTTATTAAAATAAGAGAATTATTAAAATAATTTCTAGAGGAATTTTCTTATCTGAACAGATTTTTTTTAAAGTCTTTTTGGCATCTGAGGTCATATAGACTTGAAATGATACACATTTCTTTTAATACACATTAGCCAGGCATATTTATTTATATCATTTGGTATCCATTATATCTGAACAGATGCTATATAAAGACTTTGGTATTTTTTAGGTTCAATTCATTGCTGGTTTTGGTTTTCCTATTAATCTCGACGAAGAATCTCTAGTAATGGGTATTGTTTTAAAATGTAATTACCAAGTAAGCAACGAAATTTTTTTAATAATAGTAAAGAATGAAAATAAAATTTTATTACAATGAAAAATTTCAGCTTCCAGTAAATTCTTCCGAAATCACAGCCGGTTATGTGACATACGCGAAACGGTCCGCACCAGAAAATGAACCAAGATGGATATTCTATCGAAGTTTGGAAACTGCGCTTGAGAGGTCAGAGCGAGTCATTTAATTTAAATCAATAAAAAGCCTAATGTTGACTTCAGTGGCGCGTCACGAGTTCATGGGTTCATGAGTTTTGTGAGCCCATCCATAAACAAAATGAACGCGAACATTTTCCTCTAGGAGGAGTTAATTGGAAAAAATCACAATTTTATAAAAAAAGAAAAGAAAAGAATTAATTAATTAGATATTATAGGCTTAGTTTAAGAATCTCTCTCTGCCAATTGCATTAAAATAAGAATTTTCTAAAAATGGGGCTGTGCCATTCATATCTTAAGAGAAAATTATGATTAATAAAAAAAAAATAAAACAAAAATATTTATTTAAGTTTTTAACGTTCCAATCGGTCTTTTCATCAGGATAATTATCAAATATTATTCAAGACCTAATGTTTCATAAATAATATTGTAATCGTACAATATAGCTTTGCATGTATAAATTCGTTCTTGCTATTGTTTTTTCTAATGGAATTGTTCTGATGAAGAGGGTGAGAGATTTTTGAAAAGCTGACAACTAATAATAAAAAACTAAATAAATATTTTTGTTTACTTTTTTCATCAGGCTGCCGTCATTTTCTTCTAAGAATTTTCTAAACTCAAGTGGGTGAATGATTCTATTCTTGCCTCTCTAATTTGATATATTTTGGATAAGAATTTAATGCTGAAATATTTATACACTATAAATTTTTTTTTTTTTTTTGAATGGGAGTGGAGAGAGGTAAAATGCCCTTTTGTCTCTTCTTATTTGGCTCCTAAGTGTAAGTGAGATATTAATTATTTTTACCTTTTTTACTTTTAACCCCATCAAATGTTCCATTTGAAAATTTAAAATTTCACATTAATTTATATTATTTATTATTTGTTCAATCAACTTTATTTGTAAATGAAAATTGAGATTGTAATCAATTTTAAAATTGTAGATGTAACATTAAATCTCATTATTCGAATATTTCAAGTGCATCGAGTCGAATATTTTGAGATGAGTAGGGACCCCCCCCCTCAGCGTTTCTCCTCTCCCCTTTCGAAATTGTGAATAGCGTAAATTCAAATATTTTTTCAGGCTTCGTGAATATAAAAACACAATCTGTTGAAATGATCTTTTGAAGTTCATGAATTTAAATTTATTTATTTATTCTCAATACAGTCTATTAGTTCATTTGCTCTTTCACTGCTTAAATTTAATGTTGTTTTTCTATAGCACTCTCATTTAAATAAATAAATAAATTTATTTACGATCTGCTTAGAGGCACAAGTCCTCGGTGGCTAGGCCAAAAAATAAACAAAACAAATACAAAAAAACTATATAGAAATAGAAATGTATGTTCATTAACAAATAACATTTCCATCGCAAGAGAAGATAAAAGCATAATTAAAAATTGAGAGCAATAAAACGTGACCAGGTGTAACGACGCAGAGCCATCTCGACATTCGCCTTTAGCTGTTAAGGAAAACGTGGCCAAAATCTTAAGAAGGATGGTATGACCTCGCTCTTCCTAAGCTAATTTCTGCTCTCGGGTACTAAATAAACTTTCGCCACTCTAGTATTTTAGGATTTATAAAAGATTTAATCATATGGAGCAGAGGACTATAATTCCAATTACTGAGAGGTCAATCAATACCAGATCCTACAATGAACGTAAACCTATATTTTATCCTACTTAAATAATTTGGCATCTGAACCCTACTTGATATTTCCTCCCATCTCCTAAACATTGTTTTTTTTTTTCAGTAATTCCTCATTTACGAGTAAATTATAAGCATTTGATATCTCTAACTTTCATAATAACATGCAATGTGGTTTTTAGAGTTATCTTTTAAATTTGTTGAGATCCTTATTTCATAAGGAAGATTCAACTGTAATGTATTGCTCTGAGGACCCTAAAAATAAATCGTTATCTAGAACAATATTTAAAGGACAGAGAAGAGATAGGAGAAATAAAATGGAATCTGGACAGACGCAAAGCCATAGAGCAGGCCAAGCCCCCAAATCTCATTCTGAACCTCCCAGGTTAATCTTCTAGATATTATTTAAAAAATAAATTTTTATTCTTTCCTTTAATATAAATTGCTTTGTTTATGAATTGTAGACCATAGTATAAGTTAGTATAGTTTGAGAATGAAAAAAGTGCAGTAAGCCTTCTTATGATAAAAGTGATTTTATTTTATTTTAACAAAGTCCTTTTCATTCCTAAACTATAAAATTCCAGTCTTCAACAAACATTACTTAATTAAGTATTAGTATATTTTATAAATTTAGAAAGTATGTATGATTTCATGAATCAGGATGGGGCTACCCGGTCGAGAATGTATTTTGCGAAGTATTTGCGAAGCAGCCACCGCCTCCCTCAAACATGAAGGTATCATCGGCGAACTTATACATTTAGTACTCACGTAAGTAACCATTTATTTTAACTAGATGTTATATATACTACATTTTATAGTACACAAAATATTTAATTATTAAAAATAACTCCTAAAAATAAATTGTTCATAAAAATTGTTTGATGACTTGTAGGCCCTCGGCAAGCGAAGAAATGCCATTCGAACCCGATGCTGTCTATCATCAAGCTGAAGTTCTCGGCAGATCTTCCAACCCACAATGCAATCGCCACTACAGCAGCTGCCCGATGCTTCTCATCGATTTCGTCACAAATTTCTACAATCTTTAAACGTTTGAAAATTTTTCAATCACTTTTATATTTATTTTTTGAAAGACAAAAATTTGTTTTTGAAAGTGGCAAATAGAATATTTCCACGATTCAAAATTACATGTTATTAATCAAGCAGAAAATAAATTATGCCACTCGGGATCAGAGCTTTCGCTGCTGATTTAATTATTCTCTATTAATTATTCTCTATATTCCTCTCTGATAAATACTTTTATTAATTTTTTAATTTAAAATCAGATTTATTTTGCATTTTCCTACTTTTCAAATCAAAACACATTTTTTTTTATTTTAAATACTTTTGGAAATTTTTTATTTTTTATTTTTTTAATGCAAAAAATTTAACAAAGAAAGATTTGATGCATTTAATATGTAGGAAATAAAGACTCAAAATAGAGCGGTGCGTGGGAAATGCGCTCCTACAAGGCTTAGTGTACAATTCAATTGTCTCTTTAAGGTTTGTTTACACGTAGATTGGAATAATTATAACTGGAAAAAGAAGAAAAGACTCAAATTATAAAATGATATGTTGTTAGGAGTGATTACAGATCAAATGAGACCAAACACCCTGCGACTCCTAATTCATGTTTTAATATAATTTCACTAAATTATTTGCAAATTTCATATTATAACCTTGCTGAAAGAAATTCAGACGAAAACCTTATGTATTTATTATGAAGCAAATGAGGAAATACATATCTAATTTTTCGACATAGTCCCCATGACATGCAATTCCACCATTTGATACCTCGAGAGAAGAATTCTTTTAGTTATGATTGTAGCCATTCGGGCACCGCGATTATCGCTTTTAAACTTTTGAGACAACTCGTATAACTACAGGAATAACCATATTGCGCTTTCACCTTTCGATGGTATGTAATTGTAAATAAATGGAAAGACATTTTTTTTTTATAAATGGTTTAGTTAAGAGTTGTTCAAAAGCCTTAATCAAAACCGTTCCTTGCCCTTTCTAGTGGATAAAATAGTTGAATAACCATTATTATTATGAAGAAGAAAAACTAGCTCAATTTTTTAAATTATTTACAAATAATCTTAAGCACAAAGCCGAGAAATGAACAGTATTAGAGTAGAGCACAAAAAATTTTGATATTTATTAATATAATGAAACATTTCATTTAAAACCATAATTATTAGAAAAGAAAGGACGCAAGGTAGATAAATTAATCAAAACTTAAGACCGTTTTAGGACCAGTATATTTTATTTCCCTCTGACATCCGATTACGTTGTTATGTTTATAGAATGTATCTTTTCTTATTTTGGTTTCAATAAATTTTTTTTTACTTTTTCTGTCTTTTTTTCAAGTCTTAGCGCCTCCTTAGATAGGGGAAGAGAAACGTGCATTAAAAAAAACCTAAGAGTTATTGTCAAACAAAAAAAAATAAAAAAATATATTTACAGAAGAACATCACTGGTCATAACGCCAACAGCCAAGAGTGGAGCATCAGGATGGAAACTAATATCTGCAATGAAATCTTCACATTCAATATCAGGTGGATGATCACGAATATATTCTTTTCTTTTACGAAACGATTTGATAAGATCATCTTCTTCATCTTCTTCGTCTTCGTCATCTTCCTCAAAATCATCATCATTGACCTCTTTTGATAAAAGATTATTATTATTATTTGTGACTTTTAAGCCTGATGATGTGGAAACCTGGGGTTCGTTCTGTTGTTGTTGATGTGTTGTGTTGTTTGTTTGTGGTGGTTTAATTTCTTCAGGGGGTCCATTCATCTCCCGAGGAATCATCTGAATCCATGATCGTATCTTCGTTTGTGTCTGAGCCACTAAGAACAATTATATCCGAAATAGAACCCAATTCATCTGAATCACTTGCTGAATTATGTAAAAAAGAAAAAGTGGTAATTTATTAGAATTTAAGGTTTTTTTTTTTAACCAAATGAAGAATGACTGTGATGTTAATTTAGAAGGAAATAGACAGAGGTAAAAAGCGTTTGTATGCTTATTCAGTCACAATCAAACGATCTTCAGTCTTTGAACCAAAATAATTGAACGTACTGTATAAGCATACAAACGCTTTTTATTTTGCTGCTTCTGCCCATTTACTTCTAATCTTTTTTTTTTTTTTTTTTATTTATAGGTATATTATGACTGTTTTTAGCAGGGCTGTGAAGTCGGAAGCATTTTCGGCTTTCCAGAGTCGTAATCAGCTCGATAAAAATGTACCGTCTCCGACTCCGGCTAATTTTTTTTTATATTTTAATTCCTAGTGTTCGGATTAAATTAAAATATTTTTTAATATTATAATTTTCTTTTTAATTTTTTTATAAAAATATGAAAAAAATGTTTAAAATATTTTCAAAATCAGATCTGATGTGATTAAAAAAGCACATCAGGACAACTTTTTCTTATCCAATTTAATCAAAATCGTTATACAATAGTTTAATAAAAAATAACGAAAAAGCCAAAAAAACAAGAGCAAAGTGGGCCCCAAACAAAAGAGTTAATAAATTTCAAAGAGCATCTTATATTTAATTGATTTATGATTTTTTATTAAAATCGTTTACATGAATTGAAAAATTTATTATTAAAAAAAAAAGATAAATAAATAAAAAAAAAAAGAGAAATTTATATAAATGATTTCAAATAAAAGCGAAAAGTTATTTTCTGGGACTGAGACAGCAAGCGATGCCAGGACGTCCATACAGGTCGAAGGCTAAACCACAACTGAGTCGTGTTCTCAAGCATCTAAGGGACTGGGAGAGGGGCAACTCCCACCATTGCTACCAAATGACGTGAGTCCTTTACAGCCAATCAGAGTGAAGCGGAGATGCTTGCTAAATGCGCGGGAGCCCCTGCCTATAAATAGACTAAGCCTAAAGATTAGTTCTTTTGGAGGATTAGTTCTTTTGTGGATTAGCTCTTTTGGAGGATTAGTTCTTTTGGAGATTAGTTCTTTTGGGATTAATTCTTTTGAGGATTAGTTCTTTTGGAATTAATTCTTTTGAGGATTAGTTCTTTTGGAATTAATTCTTTTGAGGATTAGTTCTTTTGGGGATTAGTTCTTTTGAGGATTAGTTCTTTTAGAGGCGTAGGCTCCCGCGCAGGCATCTCCGCTTCACTCTGATTGGCTGTAAAGGTGTCACGTCATTTGGTAGCAGTGGTGGGAGTTGGCGTTCGCTCCTTTCGAGTTCGTCTAGAAGCGATGCTTGAGAACACGACTCAGTTGTGGTTTAAACTTTGACTTGTATGGACGTCCTGGCAGCGCTTGCCCTCTGCTTTTATTTTAAATCATTTATATAAATTTCCCTTTTTTTATTTTTATTTTATTTATTTATTTTTATATAAAGAAATTGAAAAATAGAACGGTTCTTGCTGAAACTTTTGAACAATCTAAGGGTCGCATTACTAGCCATGAGTAAAAACATACAGAAAATTAATTTATAATAAATAATTAATATCTTTCTTATTATTAATTAAAGCAAAATCTCCTAAGGTTAAAAAGTATGAGATGGGGAATGTAATTCTATAGAGAAAAATAATAAACTAATCTAAGAAATAAATAAAAAAGAATAAAAAAAAAACGTCTCAACATGAGGATAAATTTTAATTAATTAATAACTCCTAAAGAAGATGATGTGCCCTAATGAAAATTTGCAGGAATATTCTTCATTGAATTCTGAATCCAATGATATATGGTTTATCGGGGTACCACCCGAAACTGGCGTCTCAACACGAGCTCAGGTGTTAATTAATTTATAACTCTTCTACTAGACGTCTCCTCTTAATTAATTATAAAAAAAACTCAATGATTAATAATTTTTCTTTTTATTAAAAAAAAAATATTTTAAGCAAAAAGATAGTGATTTATAAGAAAAGAAAGGGAGAATGAAGAGAACCTAAGAATAGATTATTAGGTGACTTGGGAATGAATGAATGAATATTTATTATTGCTCTGAGGCAATCGCCTCCTAGAGTATAAAAAGAATTTTACAATGCTTCATTATAAATTATGTATCTCTATATGTATAACCAGCGCTACCTTCTTCATCCGTTAGTTACATCAAACGCTCCTGTTCTTTTAAAAGATGTTCATAATATTTGCTTTTAAATATCCCAGACTACTCGCTGACCTCACCGCCACAAGAATCCCATTTCAGAACCTCATAGATGCCACAAGGAAGGATGCGTCCTGATTCAGTCCTGTGAATCGGCATGCGGAGATCAAGCGGACACACCCTCCAGCTCATCCCGACATCCCTTAAGGCAAACCTGAAGTTTTCATACAGATATATGGGTTCCTTATTTTTCAATACCCCAAACACACAACACCCCATGAAATATTCTCTTCTTTTTTTTAATTTAAACCACTTTTTAGCTTGTTATAATAGGGTGTTATGTACTGGTCATTTGGAACATCAAATATAAATCTGATGCTGGGATTAAACAATCTGTCCAGTGCCGCACTAAGGTTGCCCGACATCCCATTATATACCAAGCAACAATAGTCAAAATGAGGCAGTATAAGGGAACTCACCAGTTTTCTGATATTGAATGGGAGGCATTCTTTTTTTTTTAAGTTTATATAAGTTGCTGGGTTAAATGATTAACGAATTTATTTATTTATTATACATTGAGTATATGTTTATTGGCGATTTTGTAGTAGATTGTTATTTCCCGAATAAAAGAGACACGACAAAAAATTCCGATCTCCTAGATTGTTCCTTAAATTTTCAAATTACTTGTCATTTGTATTATGACGTTTAGATATAATTTTACCATTTAAAGAAGTCTTTATAAATAAAATAATTTTGTTAATTCATTTTAATTCCAATTTCTTAGAGACGCTTTTTTTTCTATTAATTAATACTCATTTTATTTACTTTGAAAAGATGTATATAGCATTTGCTGAAAAAAACATTTTGTCCATGAATTGTTATTTTTATATGATCATTTAAATAAATATTTTTAATAATAAAATATATATTAAAAAGAAGGGTTTTTTTTTCTTCTTAAATTCACTTAATCTTACTCTAGGGCCTGTAACTTGTTTTGCTTTTTTATATATAAATTGTAATGACTAAAAAAATATTACAAAATATGTTTTAAATTATTAAAATATGTTTTGCGCTCCATATCACTCAAGGATGGCAGGCCCTTTTTTAGCTTATAGTTAGATATGGGAGAGGAAACGTAATTCACCAGAAAACCATCAACTTTAATTTCAGATAAGCAAACTGACATCATTATTATTATTTCTGTTTTTCGTAAGCTTATATAATTGCAAATTAATACACCGAGTAGGTTAAAGGAAAAAGAAGATAGAAACTTAGAGTATTTATATTAGTTGGCTTCCATGCAGGAAGAAGCCTGCTCTCCCTGCTCTCTATAGAACTCTGTTCTAGGGCTGTTTCAAAAGCAGCTCCCTGAGGGATTTTTCATGCATATGGATCTCAGCAAAATTCGTCGAAGTTAGCCGACTATACTATGTTCTTATCGGAGCTGCTTGACTTTGCAGCTCCAGGCTGACTCCCAGCCCCCTTCTTTCGAGCTCTCACGAGATAATATCAATTGGGGCTAAAATAACTTTAAAAAATCTGCTTATGATGTGTGATTCAAAATAATGAAAATATAAATTATTATATTATTGATATTTTCAATCACAAATTTAGTAATTTTTTTCTGAGGAAGCTGCCGTGCCACAGCTCCTATCACGAACCACCACTGTTCTATAAACATGACATTTTAAGGCCCAAGAAATAAAAAATAAGAAATTATAACTCACATTTGAAAGGCCACATAGAGAGATTAAAGTAAATTAAAAATAAATCCGTTAAAATTTATTATCTCCAGTTAGCCCAAATTAGCTTCAGAGCAGTGTGTAAATTCTGAAAATTAAAAGTGACAAAATTTATTTTAATGATAAAGTGATTTTAATGTTCTTATTTAGAGAATGTTTGTTTGAAAAAATAAAATAATAAATTAGATAGCTTTATATTGTATAGGTCTATGAAATAATCCTTATAAACATTTAATTAAAATGTATTAGCTTACCCTTTGAAAAATATGAGAGCATTTGGGTGGATCTTTGACTTGACAGGTGTATGTCCTTACAGCTAGACCACCATATTGCAATCTAATAAATCCTCTCACATCTCTGATTGTGATCTAGGAGGATTAAGGAGGTCACCCGACCACAAAGAAGCCCCGGCTCCTCCCAGGAGTTAATAATGGTTAATTTTATATTTAGAAATAAAAATAAATTTATGGAATATCTATCAGTTAGGCAATAAAAACTAGGATCCATTTCTCACTTTTAAAAAAATACTTACCTTTCATCCGTGTTTTCTATAAAAGTTACTTATAAGGACTTGAATTAGTATTTTCAATTTTCCTTCGATTTATTAGGTTCCCATTATATAATACGAGAGTTGTTTTTTATATTTCTGGAATTGAGATAAAAAACAAATCTTTTTGACGGTCAAATGTTCATGCAATATTGAATGCCCACTAATGCCCAAGGATACCTTAATCTCACGATAAGTCACATGACGATCTTGCAGTATCAGTTCACGCACAGCAT
>JAAAKE020139881.1:0-13545 GCA_010014785.2 Anisolabis maritima
CAGTTGTCAAGGAGGCAAACGGCCGAAAGAGCTGTGGGAAGATTTTATTTCATTATCATTTTTTTTTAGATAAATACATCCTTTCATATGTATTTTTAAATAAAATTTCAATTAATTAGAATTCAATGAGAATCTTAATATGTAAGTCCCAATTAGTAGTACACTTACAAGAAATTTGTTAAATAACTCGTTTCAATTTCAATTAAGTATTAATAGAGTGGAAGTTGAAACCTCATCATTAAATAAATGAATAAATAAATATATTGTTTTAATTAAAAGAAAAATATATGCTTAATTGGAAATTTGGCATATTTAGTTCTAAAATGTAAAGAGTAGAAAGTTTTTTTTTTTTTTATTTTTAATTCGTCCTCATTCTGGCATGACAATATTTTATTATATATGTTTTGAGGAAGTAATATATGATAGATGAGGGTCAGAAGTCTATATTGTTAAGATATTAAGAGGGGGGGGGGGGGATATTCAAAAATAAATAAATAAATAAAATACATATACCAATAAAAATATCAAAGGGTTAAATAAAATTTTTAATTATGAAAAATTATTTAGTAATCTTAGAAATTTAATACTAGGAAATTAATAATTTATTTTTCATTATTTCTTTAATTTTAAGTCTTTTTGGCCTCTAATTAGTATCCAATTGATATAATAAATTTTCATCGGATTGCCTGGGAACCGAACTCACACCCCTTGGCTTTTAAGGTTATCGATACTGACATGCCACTATCTTAGAGCTCTCAGCCACGAGGGGAGGGGGGGGGGGGTTCTCCCACAACTTAGTTTTAATATTATCTTAATGAAGAATATTTAAACATCTTTATGTATAAATTTATTCTTTAACCCCACCCCCCACCCCCCCGCAATGCATATGCGCATAACAGAGAATTGGCCGAAATTGGGACAATGACTAATTCTATTTTCTGGTTCACATTTAAAGAAAAATAAATAAAGACTATAGTAATGACGTACTAAATATTATGGTACTCAGGAGTAAAGAATAATTTTAAATTTTGATTCTAGCTCTTTTTTCCTAATGTACTTTAATTGAAAATTCAAAATATCAAATCTAAAAATAGATTTTATAAATAAATCAAATGTAGGGGAAAATAGAGGTGAATGATAATCAACACATTCATCCACTAATCCAGGGGAGCGAATTACTGACCCTTGGATCATGAAGCAAGAGCTCCAAGGGAAAAGAGCACGTTTTTAGCATAATTAAACAGATGAAGATTGATGGATTTTAGAGCGTTGAGATCTCTGAATTAACGTATTCATAGATTTTTTTTCCGATGATGATAAATCGATTGTTGAGTGGAATTCAATCAAAGTGAATAAAGAGAACCCTCCAACTAAGAAGAAGAAGGGAAGATAAATTGGTGCATGTTTTTAAGGGAGAGAGAGAGAGAGAGAGAGGGAGACCCGGACCTATGGTAACCGAGGGTGAAATTTCCTAGAGGTTTTCAAAGGGAATTGTGTGTGGATGGATGGAGGGGCCGGTGCGCGTGCCCAACTCTGCAGAACCTACCCTAACCCCAATGGGGAATACCCAGGACCAAAGCGATCGATATCCCTCAGGAACAGCAAGCCCCACTTCCTCTTCCGAGTTTTGTTCAATTAAAACTTCTCTCTCTCTCTCTCTCTCTCTCTCTCTCACTACCAAACAAAAGGAGCATACGAAGTCAGATTTTTAAAAAAATATGATACATAGCACACACAAAAAATTTTAAAAATTTTATGCGAATTAATATTTTATAACTGTTAAATAAAATGTTTCAGCAAAGGTTATGCTAGTCGGGAATTATTATGAACAAAAAAAATTTCTTAGAGACCCATATTCAATCGATTAAACCTGTTTTCCGAGCCTAACTAAATTTAATGAAAGTGAAGGAATTTATTTGACGCCAAGTTAAATTGTAAATTTCAGCGTCAAATACATTCCTTCACTTTCTTCATTGAATCGAGACGCCAAATCAAGTCATTCATCAAATCTATTAACTCAATTTTATTCAGTATTTGCAGATATCAATGTTTGTATATAAATTTTATAATCTTTATATTATTTATTATTATACAAAAAATAATGTTTGTATTATTTATATTGTTAAAATAATTAAAGAAAACCTATTTTTCATTAAAATCCAAAAAAAATTTCAAAACGTCCAGAAACTGGGATAATTAAGAGGGAGGGGGCAAAATCCCAATTAATACCTAAACTATTTTTTAAATACTTTTTCAAAACAAAATCAATTTATACGAGGAATAAAATTTCTAGATGAATGTAAACATTTCCAAATGATTTTGTTCAAATGCTTCAATAATAGATGATAATCAATCACTCAATCAGTTTGCAACATGCGATGGCGATGATGATGATGATGTCTCACGAACGAAATTCGGTCAAGAATTTTCCTCTCCCTCTCGGGCTTATTACTTATTAATAAAAAAAAAAATTGCATGGGAAAAATAAATTCTTCCTAAATGACTGTAATTTTGCAGTTTTGAAAAAGAAAAAAATAATTCCACTATTTAAATTTCAAAATTTAATTTATAAATAGGACATGACTAGTTAGACCTATATAATTTGCGAAAATTTGCGAAGTTTATTATATTTAGAAAATAGTTTTTAAAATAAAAAATAATTAAGTTCAAAATGAAATTTTAAAAAAATAATCAGGATCAACTCTGCCCCTTGGTGCAGAGGTAGAGGTCTCGCCTCACGAACCAAATCAAACACGTAAGAGCGACAAAAATTTATTTATATTATATTGGCTACCAATTAATATAAATAAAGACTAAGAAGTCCAAATTGCCTCAGATGCAGAAAAAGTTTTAAAAAACAATCCGGATTTATTAATGCAATAAAAAAATAAAAGCATGCCATATAATTAATATTATATCCAAGTTATAATTTGATAAATTAAGTAGAATCGATTGGATTAAAGATTTTCAATTGATTTCGATCAAAATCTTGGCAAAAAATAATATGCAGTAAAAATTCAATTCAATAAAAATTAAAAAATATTTATCGAGGAAATTGCTTACATTCAGAATATGGGTCAAGTCCATCCACCCGCCCCCGTACTAAGAAATTTAAAACAACCTTTTTTTATTAAAAAATTTATATTGATACAACTTCTTAAACTCACCAAAAGAAAATTATAACAACGAGAGTAGGCAGAAGTCAATGTGACAAAACAATTATTTTCTAAATCTCCAAATGGATCCTAAACTTATAATATTTTTTATAATACTTTGGAGAATTTCAGAGAAAAATCAGAAAAAAAAAAATTAATTAAAAAAAATTTATATAAAATTAGCAAAAATATACAAAATAAAACTTAATAAATATGGTAGGCAGAATATTCATTTCGTAAATTTAATCAGAGAAAAAATATTCATTAGATTTGTTGAAGAACTCTATTTGGCGTCTCGTTTCACAGACGAAAGTGAAGGAATGCATTTGTCGTCAGGTTAAAAAAATAAATTCTAAATTTAGAGGCAATCGATTTCGTTATTTAAGGTTTATTTTAAGATGATGTTATATTAAATAACGAAATCGATCGTCTCGAAATTTAGAATTTATTTATTTAATCTGACTAGGAAAGATTGCCGAAGAGAGAACGCAGCTAAATAAAATAAGATAGATGAATAATTATAAAATGTAAGAGTAAAAATCATAAATGCACTACTAAAGTCGTAAATTCATTTCTTTTAACTAAACTAAACAATCTACAATAAGTAGATAATTCAGTATGTATTTTTAGTACAGATAGATAACTAAATAATTCCATTATTTTGAACACAATTTTTCATTTATTATTAAAATAATAATAATAATTTTTCCCTCTTCCTTTTTCTCACCCGCTCTCTAAATATTTCATTTTTAATCAATAAGAAATTGGTTCTGGAATTTATTATTTACTTAAGGTTTCTTGTTCTCTACACAAGAGATAGAGTTACGCGGTCAATGAACTCTCCACTTTTTTATATTACCTATATGGGGGTATCTTTCTCACCATTTTTAGCTCGTTTTTCTTACGAGGAACTCTTCAGCCCAAAGCTTATTTTCTTAGGATGGTCCTCCCATCGAGAAATCTTAATTAAAAAAAATTAATTAAAATTACATAAAGTCTTTAAATTAAAAAATATCCATGAACATGACTCAAATTATTTATAACAATTGATTCCTTAATAATTTTAATAATTATTTTTTATGTGATCAAATTTTCTAAGTTGTGTCTATGATAATTATTTGGAAGAGGCAGCCAAATAAAAAGCCTTGATAACCTTATTTAGTCACCGTGAACGTTATTATGTAATTTGTAACCAAATCGTTCTCTTTATCCAGACATATATAAGATATTATGAATAATGGTTGCCTAAGCATGAATGTTTTTCATTTAAGGACCTAATCTATTTGAATTTCACATTTTTTTGGAGTTATCAATCCTAGAAAAATAAGCTCTGAGTTGCGTGCTTTCTTTATTTGGACGGAGGCAGTCAATATTTTTTATGTCATTGTTAGACACTTTGTGGCGTGTATGTTTTTTTTTTTCTCATTCAAAAGCAAGATTAAATTTATTGAGAGTTGAATTTAATTTTGCCAACTGGCAAACTCTTTATAATCTTTTTTTTATACTATTTTTATCCCTAGGGAAATATACTAAGTTCAATTTACTTCAAACTGATACCTTTGGGTTTTTTATTTTTATTTTTTTGACATCTCATAAAATAAGTAATTGTTCTTTATTTGTATTCTGGAAATTAGGAATCACAAAGTTCTCTTGACACACGGAAGGAAGGAAACAAAAAAAAACCCTTTATCCCTTGGGAGAGTTATAATCTCATTTATTTAAAACGCTTTCTTAATTGAATTGTCGAGAGAAAATGAACATCAAATTTTTGACAACGCTTCTACAATAGCTATAGAGGGAACTCCTAGAGTTAGGCAAGTGATTGGATGTAAAAATGGACTAAAATCTGGATTTTTATAAATTAAAAAATGTGAATGTATTTATTATTAATTTGGAGTCTCTCTGCGATCTTTAGAAATAATCGAGCACAAACAATTAATCCAGCGAATTCTCAACCTCACCCCGAAATTACAAAAAGAGAAAGCGCGAAGATTAGAAAAAAAAGACAAAAAATTTAAAAAAAAAAACAAAATAAGAAAAGATCCAATCATACATGCAAACACGTCCACATTTTTTAAATTTCATTTACACTCTTTTTGGCAGCTAATGCCAGTTAGTGTTTACAATAATCAAACATATATCGATGGCTTCCGAAGGGCATGAACCGTTCCCATATATGTGCTTTAAAATTAGAGGCATATGCTTTTAAATGAAATAGAGTTATTAAAATTAAAGTTTCTTAGTCAGTAGAGTATTATAAAAAAAAAGTGGAGGATATTTTGGCTTTTTTAGAAACACATTTTTTTTTAACTTTCAGGTAGTAAAGGGGTTTATTTCTTAATACAAAACCTCCCTTTTGGATATGTCAACAAAAAAATTGAAATTTGTGTGAGATTAAAATTTTTATTTATTTATTTAATATAATAAAGCTTATTTTGAAATCGTCAAATGACTTAGTTATTAATAGTTTGTAATTCATCAATTAAATGTATTTGTTTATGATTTAAAAAAAAAAAATTTCATTAGTAAAATAACGTTTATGTTTTTTTTTTATTTTTATTTTTTATTTGGGAACGAAAAGAGAGAAAGGAATTCATTCCTGGGATCGGTTATCAGTGGCATATCAGTTGCCAGTGCACTGCTGAATGTTATCTCTATCAGAAATGTAATTCAGGGTTGTTGGTTCGTTTGCTATCTCGGATCGTTCGTTCGTTGGACAGGGCGACTGACGGATATAGATTTCGCCCATCTCCAAAACTACATTATATCGTCTAGACTACAGGTATGAGAAAATTCGTGAGGTCAAAGACGAGTTCAATTCCAGAAAAAGCAATTTAAAAAAAAAAAAAGGAAAAATTCCAAAATACCAGTAGAGAGAAAGAAAAAGGGGGCGATGGATCAGGAAGGAAGGAGAAATAAAATCCAAGTAGGATTTAAGGAAAAAGATTTTTCGAGAAAGGATTTGATTTTTAATCAAAGAGAAAATTTAATTCTAATTAGTTTTTTTTTTGACATTTGTCTCTTATAATAGTTGATATATTATATAAATTTATATCGAAAAATCAATAATGAAATATATTTATCCCTGGATGAGTCGGTAGGAGGTCGTCGTTCTACACAGATGATCGGAGTTCGCATCCCGAGCATGAGGAATTTTTTCATTAAAGAAAATATTTAATGTAAACAAATGCTCAAGTAAGCCCCTGGAATGGAATATCGGGTCCCGAAAGAGACAACTTTACGAGGAGAGCGAGTTGCTGTGACACCCCTCTCAATGATGCACTAGAGATCGGGTGGAATTAGATATAGGAGTATTTAGAGATAGGAAATCAAATAAGTTCACGAGAGTGCTATGTCCAGCGGTAGGCTGGTTTTGAAGTGTGTGTCTTCGTGCAAGAAAGCACCTCGAATAAGTGAACATGGATCCCGTAAGGTGGGCCTATACGGTCCAAATGGAATTAATTGTAATTTTTGTATTTCCTTATTCTCTGGGCTTACATAGAATATGAATAGGCATATAACCGGTATCCTAGAATTCGACTTGTAGACAACTATATATACATATATGTAGTCCAAGAAGTAAACTACTAGAAATCCTGAAATTTAAAAATAATAAGATTGAATTGAAAAATACAGTCTCAGATATTAATAATATTGAGTGTCCAAAAAAACTATTTAATTTCCCTGGCTGCTTGTATTTCAATCACACAGCTACATCTCATTATTTTTTAAGATAAGAAAGAAAGATAGGCAAAAAAAGGATAAAATCAAAATTCTCAGAATTCTAATGCCTTCCATATTAAAAATAAACAAGATAATATTTTCAAATAATAACAAGTGATTTAAAATGATATTAAAGGGTCCCTAATTTATTTTGATACGGATAATTAAAAATGAAAAACAGTTTTTTTTTTTTTGTTTTTTTAATTAATAACCTGATTCCTGAGGGAGGAGAAGGAGATTACTTTGTGAAAATGATAGCATATTAACAACATTAATTAAAAAAAAATCCCCCCCCCCACTCACTCTTTGAAATAGGTGTATAATTAGCATTTGGATGGAAAAATCAGAGAGGGTTTTGATAGCAAATGGCTGCTGCATTTAATTAATCGTCAGTTCAACTCAACAGGTTTGCCCCCCGACCGATGGCCAAATGATGCCCAACTCTCCTCCCCCCCTCTCTCTCTCTCTCTGTGCATTGTATGCTAATCCCAGACAAACACACACACACACACAGACACCTACCAGTTGGTTTGGGTTTCGTTCCACGTTCCATGTGTGTCGTTTGGTTATTTTATTTTTAAATTTCACCTTGACTATTAGATGCGGGCCCTCTTGCAATTAAATTGATTCTAAATAAAAGGCAATTTGTATTACATAGAACGGATTAAGGTAGAGTTTCGGAGAAAAAATATTAATAAATAAATTACATTTTCAGTTTAACTGTGGTTTATTTGTATATAAACCAACGACTCTTTGTTTTTAAACCCAATGGCTCTGCCTAAATGGGAAAAATAAATAAAAAAAAAAAAAACAACTCTGTGATTTATAATTGAATTGTACCTGAAGAAAGACACAGAATGACTGGTTAAAATGTTGTATTTAATACAAATACAGAAAAAGTAAAATATTTATTAATAATAACTGTGAAAGGTTCAATTATAAAAATTGAAAAAAGAAATACAATTCTAAAAGGCGAGAAAGAACCGATGAAGACGTAATCCGAATCGAAACATCTTAAAAGATGAAACATGAATGAATAGCCGTTTTTTGAAATACAAATAACTAAATCGGTTGAGGGTTTATAAGTTTTGATTCAATCACTCGTTACACACCCTCTAAAATTTTGTATTGATTTCATTAAAAATTCATCTGTGATATGAAGAATAAAACGCAAATTGACCCAATCAGCTAGAAATAATACAACATGACGGTTAAAAAAAAAGGCAAAAAACATTTCAGTCGATAGGGAATTCATGTCGCGTCCATCTGTGAAAATTTTGTTGTTGTTGTTAAAGGAGAGAGAGAGAGAGAGAGACAAGGACAAAACTCATGCTAAGCTAAGCCATTTTTGTCGTCGACTTGATTCTGTTTATATGTCGTGTTGTATGTTGTTGAGTTGTTGTTGTCGTGGTGGTGGCGACAATAAGAGCGAGAGGGGAATGACGACGTCATCACTTCACCATCTGTTTGCATCCGGACCTCGCTTAAGAAAATAGCTACAGAATCAAGAAATACAGAGTCAGCGAGCTTAGATTTCTTTAATTTAAAAAAAAATCTGACTCTGCAATTTTTATGATTAGAAAATTACAAAAAATCATAAAAGATGAAGAAACAACAACGTTCAAATATTGTCAGTATGATTAGAAATAGCTAGCAAGGATGGTGATCTCCGATATTTAGATATTAGAGAGGAGTTGCATTTAATAATATTATCTATGTATTAAAGCAGATATTGATTAGAATCAACCTCCAAGCAACTAAAATGCAGAATCAGCAAAAAAATAAGAATATCAGAACTAAAATTTGCATTTTTATATTAAATTCAAAATTCAAAATAACATCTTGTGAATTTCAATAAAAGATTTCTATAAATTATTTTCTATTAGAGTTTGAAAGGGAAAAGGATGGAGGGAGAAAATTGGTAGTTTTTTGTAATAATATTATATATTAAGCACCAAGATATGAAGTTAGTTCATTCTGCTTTCTCCTAATTTTAGATTTATTTTAATGTATATTTTTATTTTTCTTTGAAATCAAATTTTAAAAAAAAGGTAAACAAAATTGCTACCAAGAAATGGATTAGTTTTTTAGAAAATTATTATATAATATTTTATAGGAATTGCAAAGTCAGTGAAAAAAAAAAAGAATCTGATTTTAATTGAATAAATAGGATAAGTAAAGCAGCCAGACAAAAAGTTATTTCTTGCCTTAGTGCAATTTTATGATAAAAAAAAATATATTTCTTTGCATGGCCCTGTCCCTTGGAGCCGAGGTAGAGGTCTCGCCTCAAAGGTCAGTAGCTCGCTTCCCGACCTGAGATAAAAATTTATTTAAATTATATTGGGTAATATAAATAAATAAATAAGGACGTAATTTAAATGGCCACCGATACCAAAAAAGATATATATATAAGATATATATATATATTCTTTATTAGATTTTTGAAATATAAACAAAAATTAATTTTGAACTTAAATATTTTTTACTTTAAATTTTAAATTATTTTATTTTCTTTCCTTCTTTTAATCCCTCCTTGCCTAACCCTAAGAAATCATAAATATTTTTACAAAAAAAAAAAATTATAGAAGGTGAAAGATTTCAACTACGTATTTTATTTATACTTAGCGAGGAACCATATGCCTTTCAGAATCGAAGACTATTTGAACAAGTTCACAAAACCCGTTATCTCAAGATATTGATTTATTTATTTATCGAATCTTTATAATCCAGAATATTGTCTTTTATTTATTTTTTAAGTCTTTCGGCATCTGAGGCAATTTAGACTCCATCCATATTTATTTAAATTATTTGTTAGCCAATATATTTTAAATAAATTTTATTGCTTATGACGGGAAGTGAACCAGTGACCTTTGGAACGTGGAGGGAGGACTCTATCTCTGCTCCAAGGGACAGGAGCATTATGAGTCTCATTATTCCAAGTTTCCAGCCAAACTTGATTGCGGTATCTACGTATAGAAAAATAAAAACTGTGTTAAGAAATCCTTTAAAATTTTTTTTTTTTATAAAAATATGAATAAATAAATAACAAGAACCTGGCCTATCACAATTAAGAAAAAAATTATAAAATCTTCTTGTTTACAAACAAAATTATATAATGGAATATACGAGAGAAATTTATTTATCTTTATCAAAAGTTGTTAAAAAAAATTAATTACTATTAAAAAAAAATTTGAATATATACGTAATTATTACTGTTATTTTAAAAACAAAGAGAAAGTTTTAAGAAATTTGTTCTTATTTTTTGCACTCACGGAAGTATTTCTCTCTCTCTCTCTTTTAATGGCTTTTAATTGTACATTTCTTTTCAGTTTTGTTAATTCTCCTTTTTTGTTTCCAATCCGAATATTAAAGAGACAAATTTCTTAAAGGAAAAAAATTCAACAAAACAAGGTGCCTTTAAAGGGGAGGGGGGAAGGGAAGGAGGAGATTGAAATGAAAATTAAATAAGGTAAGGAAGAAACGTAAATTTCATTTTTGTGACCATATTTGAAAAATCTAAACTATTATATCATTATTATATTTTATTTATTTGATCTCTATTTTTATTAGCTATTATATAGATGATTTCAAAATTTTCATGAATTTTTTTATAACTGGGTTGTCCAACCCGAGGACGGCAGGTGGCCCTACTTAAAATCGTAAACTACAAGGTCATTTTTATTTGTCATGGTTGATATTTTTTTTTTTTATTTGAGTAACAATGATATAGGTCTTTTTTTAGTCCTTTTGTCATCATCCGAGGCCAAATAGACATTAAACGATACATATTATATATATTTAGGATACAAATGATCTAGGCATATTTATTTATATCAATTGTTATAAATAAATTTTCATCGGATTGGCTGGGATTCGAACCCACACCTCCCCCCCTTGGCTTTCAAGGTTATTAATATTGATAATGTCAATATCTTTAACCTCTCTGCTATGGAAGGGGGGGGGGGGGTGATATAGATTTTATAAAATAATATATAGCTCAATACTTTGATAACAATGTATTGTTGAGTTTCTTGAGTTTAAATGTTGCTTATTTTAATAAATCGTACTCTTTATAAATTTTAAATCGTAATCTGTACATAATTTATGTAAAAATAGTAAGTTGTGTGCAAACCTAAACAATTTTTTGTATGAAGCCCAAGGAAGCCAAAAGGTTGGACACCCTTTCTTTAGAATTTAACTATATTTTATCAGCCCTTATATTTTCTCAAAAAAAAATTATAAAAAGGCTGAAAGATTTTTTATTCAAATATTACGATTCACCCTTAACTTTTTTTTTATTGTTAATTTAACTATTTACTATTTAATTCCTTGGATCAATATTTTAAGCAACCCATCCACTTTCAACCTATCGTATGGGACTTGATAGAGAATGTATAATACCAATGCGCAGACCCCAATGTCCAAGATCAGAAAAAAAAATTAACTCCTCTCATTTTTGTACAATACATTGTCCGCCTCAGCTAGTTCCTCTAATTAGAAGATAATATTTTTGATTGAATAGTACAAACAAAACAAACACGAATATCCCACGCAGATATCCGAACTCATTTGGAATCTCATCTATGTTCATAGAAGTTTGAAAATGTATGGAAGCGTTTGAGTTGGAGTAATTGATTTGTAAAGAAAGAAGTATGACCGTACGAACGGTTTGAAAGTGAACAGGTTGCCTTAAAGTTATAAAGAGAAATTGTTCAGAAAATAATGGCCTTAATTTTCAATTAGAGTGTTATAAATTTTAAAATCCATATTTTCATTGATATGCTACTGTATGTTATTTTTCCCCCTTTAACTTAGTCAATTCCTTTTGACAATTCACTTGAGGATTTCAGATTAAATCCCCTCCCACTATTCGGAGTTTTTAATCTCTCTTCCCTCCTCTCATTTCACCCAAAAAAAAGACCGAATTCTTTACAAAGGTTTTTAATCAAATTGGCCAAGATTTTTGTTTGATAAAAAAAAAAAGTTTTGCGAATGACTTTTCTTTTGTGTCTGCCCTATGTAAAAAAAAAAAAAACAAGACAGCGAGAGAGAGAGAGAGAGTAACCTGGCAATAAAGATAGTAGACTTTTGTTTCATTAAGTTTCTATTGTTCAATTCAACGAGAGAGAGAGAGTAAATACCTGCGATGACCACAACCCCCTCTCCCTGGGGTGGACCAAACCCTAAAACCCACTGCACATTGACGAATTAGCAGAAAAAAAAGAAACTAAAAGCCTCTAATTTGCCATTTTTAACGTTACGTTACTCCCTCTCCCCATCCATCCCTTTTTATTCTTCCACCTTTTGCTGAAAGGGACTTTTTTCGCTTCTAAATTTTTTTTTCTATTTAATTTGAAAATAAAGCAATTTACTCTTAGGAGAAATCCAAAAATAGATAATATCTTAAAAGAAGTTAATTAAAATATAATGTGTAATAAATTAATTTAATAATTAAGCATTTTATTATGTTAATCTTCGTTAATGCTAATTTTGTTTAACAAAAATTGTTTTAATAAGTGATTAAATATGAAGATTTTATTTAATTTGTAATTCAAATGAATAGAAAATTTATTTATTTGTTAATCTCTATGTGAGTCATATTATAATGATAAAAAAATGCCAATAGAATAGAAAGTACTTGTGTATATAAAATTTTGTGTGGTATTTAAGAATTTAAATTTCGGCCAGTAATTTTATGCACTTGTCCAAAGTAATATCGCATCATCGTTTTTTTTCGAGCTTGAGAAAAGAACAAAATTAGCGGACAAAATGTTGTCTCTGTACCTTAGAGGTCTCGCTTCTTGCTTCATTATCTAAGGGTCAGAAAATTCGCTTCCCGTCCTGAGCACTAAAATTTATTTAAATTATATTCGCTACCATTTATTGATATATTAAATAAAGATGGATAATAACGCTTATCTTCTTATACTTTATCGTTGACGTTTGTCTAATAGCCTCCAATGCCGAAAAGACAAAAAAAATATTCTAAATAATTAAAACACACAGTCAAAGTTTTATATTTATTTCCCGAAAAAAATTAAATTGGGGTCTATATAAATTTTACAAATATTTAATTTGTAATTCCACGAAAGGACAGTGAATGAGCCGAATCGTTAGATTTTATATTTCATCCTCAGTTTTTTATTTAACTATTTTATTTATATCTTTGCTATTTCTCATTAGATAATAATTGACTTCTTATCGACTTCGGTCTTAATTGCGGGAAACAAAAATGAGAAATTGTGTGATGTGCTTGCTCACAGATTTTTTTTTTTATTTAATCCATTTAACATTTTCATAAAAAATAAGAGAGGGGCTGAATAATCATATACATTAAATAAACGTCAATCAGTTTATAATAAAAATCAATTAAAAACTTTCCAATAATAATTTAAAAAATGTTGAAGGACATTTTTTAAATTAAATTAAATTACCCGCCCCCTTCCCTAAAAAAAAAAAATAAATAATTTCATGCAAATTGTTTCGCCGCTTTAAAGAGAGAGTGTATAGGTTGACAACTGATTGAAAATTTTAAGAATTAATAATGTCAACTCAAAATTTGTCCTTTAAAATTAAACTATGATAATTACGTATTTTATTTTTATTTTTTCTTAAAAAAAAAAAAAAAGAAGGAAAAAGCTAGAGAGCGTTGTTTCCAAGGTGACGT
>JAAAKE020139892.1:0-13541 GCA_010014785.2 Anisolabis maritima
ATATATATATATGTACACATACAGTGATGTATATTATGCAGAATAGGATATGACAACTTTGGGCCTAATTACAAATAGCTACTAAGTGACTGAAGATGGACTAATAAATTTTGTCCGAAACATCTCAGTTCGCCTTTTGACCACCCAGGGTTTTCTTTCAATTGCTGCAAGCTGCCTCCTACTTCCATCACACATCATTAGACTTCAACTGCAACTGGCTACTAATCAATCAACTATTTTTTTATCTCTCGACATTAAGGAATATATGGTCTATAATTATTGAAGAAAGTATTATCTATTCCTATTTATTTAAATTAATTAGCAGTCAATTTTATTTATCGCTCAAGACGGGAAGAGAACCATTGACTATTAAAATAAACCTCGCCTCTGAGTCAGTATGTAAAAGTGGGACGAACGGGTTGGCAATCTTTTTTTAAATAACTGAATATTATTTCATTTTAAGAAATTTTTCATAGATATAATAAGAAATTATTGGTAACCCTAAAAGAGAAGGGTATGGAGGGGGCGAGTTATCCTTCCGATTGTGCGGACTGGAAAGGGAAGACTCTGGTCTGGTGTCCTTGGTCCAAGCGTCGCAGCAACCCAAAAGAGATTTCTCAAAGACAAACCGCTCAGTTAGTTGGACTCTTGAGACCCGAGAAGCTCTCTTACTTCCTGCTCTGCTGCTAGTAGAGAAAGCTTCTTCATTTTTGTCCCCTCCTCGTTGACACATACAAACAAGTGAGTTATTTTTAAACGTTTCTTATTAATATTTGATTCGCTCTTAAGAGAGGCAGGTGCTAGATTAATTTGCTTTGTTATTTGATTTCTTTTACTTTGCACTCCTTTATCACTTAAAGAGCCGCTAACAATTTTTTTATAAGGCCAAATTTTGTTTGATCTTTTTTTTATTTAAATACATTTTCAGATGTTTAATCCAAATTATGATGCTATCAAGTGTCAGTGTGCTTAGAGGTTCCATGAGTCCATCGGGGTTGAAATTTGATATTTAAAACCAATGTGACAGGAAGAGTTAGGATTAAAATATCCAGAGAAGTTTGTTAAATTTTTGTCCTCTTAATTTTGATTAAAATCAGTAGTCTATATCAGGGGTCGGCAACCTTTTTTTGAACAGCAGGCCACTTTCAAAAGAAATATCTTTAGGGGAGCCGCTTTAAGATGTATTAGTTTTAATTTTAATTTTATTTTATCAAAAGATTCCTGTATTTAGTGTAAAATATCCCCAAAAATAAAATAAATGGCTTGTAATCTTGCTTCGTGATTTAAGATAAGGGTGCGGGATTCTCTCCATTCTGAGCGATAAAATTTATTAGAATTATGTTAGCTCCTAATTAATTAAAATTAAAATGAACTAAATGGTCAGATGCCGAGAAATGACTTTTAATGTCATCAGATATAGACACTGTAAACACTTTTAACCATTCGGTCCACAGGGCTGAAGAGAATCGAAACTTTTACAATATATTATAATTAGGAAAATGAATTTTTATAGTAAAATAGGATAATATTAAATTTACAAATAAATCATATAAAAGGTTTTTACGCGTGAGAGATTTTGGGACACTATTAAAATATTTTTTTTTTTAACTTGTATTTTTAGAAACAGAAAATGTGTGGTTAATCATGTCAGTGTTTAAGTTACAATTGCGCAGGTGAGCAAACTTTCGAAGTAACAGTCAGAGAAGAGAAAAATGATAAGCACAAAAAATTTTTATGTGACAGAAACATTAGGGGAAGGGAGGCACATAGCGATACGTATAGGAAGAATGAGAGAAAGGAAGAGCCATTTCTCAGAAGCACTCATGCAATAAAGCAGCTATGGTTAAGAATCATAAATTGTAATGAAAAATTAAATATGTAGTCTAATATTATCACAAAATAAAAGAGCGTCTGGCTTGTGGGACAAAAAACCCCATTTTCTGTTAAAATATCAGCCACTATATCCGGAAAAAAATCATTCTTTTTTATAAATTTCTCTATTTTTAATTGATTTTAAACTAATGCAACTTATAAACCGGAAAAATTTATTTTGTACACCTAATTGTGAAAATTCATGCAAAAATAATTTATTTCTTTTCAAAGTTTTCTTTGTTTATTTAAAATAATCTTGTTTTGCTACTTTGGGTATTTGGTGATAGTTTGTCTCCTTCCCCTTCTTTACAAGTATAAATTGCTCGCAGCAGGCCCCATAGTCCACTTGTATAAACCCACAATTGAACGCGAACAATGAAAGTTAACAGTGAGAGAGCCCCAAAATGCAAATGGATACCAGTGACACAGATATATAGGAAATAATTTTTTTTTAAGTCTTTCGGCATCTGAGGCCATTTAGACTCGGAGCTTATTTAGTTAAATCAATTGGTACCCAATATAATATAAATAAATTTTTGTCGCTCAAAACGACAAGCGAACCACTGACCTTTGGTTCGTGAAGCTCTGCACCATGGGGAAAGGCAGAGAAAAATTTGATTTGATTTGATTAATATTATGTACAAATGTTGGCAAGAGCTGAATCTCCAGTGTTCTAATGAAAGATACATATATACATACAATTTTCATAAAGGAATAACTCTTTATAGAGCCCTATCCCTTAACTTGTAGAAATAGAGGTCTTACCTCATATACCAAATACCACTGGTTCACTTCTGTCTTGAGTGACATAAATTTATTTATATTATATTGGATACCAATTAATACAAGTATATAAGGATGGATGTCGAAAAGATTAAAAAAAAAAAAACTACAGTGTTTTCATATATAGAACCGTGCAAGTGAGAGAGAGAGAGAGGTAAAGAATTTTGCATAAGATGCCCTATATTCACCACACTTTCATGCCTCCACACATATAGTTATTGAATAAGAGGGGTTTGAAACCTGTCCCTTGGTGTAGAGGTAAAGATCTTGCTTTATGTACCAAATAGTTGCTGTTCGCTTCACGCTGTGAGCGACAAAAATTTATTTATATTATATTGGCTACCAATTGGTATAAATAAATAAGGACGGAGTCTAAATGGCCACAGGTGCCGAAAAAGACTTAAAAAAAAAAAAGGTTTGTTTTGTATAAGGTGGTGGTTTTCAAAACAATGTCTCGAGACTAAATATAAGTCGATATATCGTTTAAGATAAAATGAGTGCGAGATGATTGTTTTGATTAGGCATGCTTGGTACTGCCCAGACTTGAATAAGTGATCATCCTCTTTTGAGGCGGATATGCAGATATACATAGGAGAGAAAATTTTTATATATTTTCAAAAAGATAAATGGCAATATCAAAATTATATTATAAAAAAAATATAACTCCCTATCCTCTCAAAACGTCCATCTCTATCAATTCATTTAAGACCAAATAAATGAATAACATCAATAACAAAAATAATAAAAAATGAATTGAAGGAAAATACCTGGAGATGTGGAGTGAAGGTTGAAATTCATTGCAAAATGGAGGGGGAAGCATAACCATGGATTATGAAGATGGCAATAATCAAAGCATCCCGACCGACGCCATTTTTTTTTTGACGAGGCGACGAAAAGAGGTTATCTATTGAAGGCTGTAAGGCTGAGCTGCTACTGGAGGCCAGGCAACAAGGCGTAGAGCGAGGCGCCTGGCGCTAAACAATCGAAACAAAGGGATCACGTGATACTAAACCTGTATTACTATTGGACAAAATATTTCTAAACAACCCAACAATCAAATTTGAAAAAATAAATAATTTAATGAATTACTATAAAGCTAAAAACAAAAATAATAATTTAAAATATAATAAGAATATATTAACATTAATATATAATTATATTATTTTTCTTTATTAATCAAAATTGATTTTGCATAAAGACATGTTTGAATAAATTTCCAGGTTTATTTAAATGTTCCTCCTTTCCAACTTAATATTATAATGTTATTATACTTCCTTAATTTTCTCCATAGTTTTATTCGACTTATAAACCCTGATTTATTTTCTTTTAGATCAAGGTGAAAAATTGAATTGTCTATCATAATTAGGATAGACAATTCAATTTTTTCATTAGGTAAAGAAAAAAATAGTGCATTATAGACTTCCTGCATGCTATATCATTTTTTCTTGTTTCATGCTAAGCACTGGTGAAACTGGGAATGAAACGTCTTTAACAAACAAATAGCTTTGTGTCCTTTTTCTAGAAATATATAATTAAATCAATTAAAATATATAAAGTATAACTTCACATAAACATCATAAAGCCAGAGGAAATATAATTAAAATAATTATATTTATAGTAGTTGGTATTTCACAATTTCTAAAAAAAAATTGCGGCCCTTTTGATTTTTGATAGTGACCTGGACAAAATTACACCTTTGATGATATCTTTCATTGTATTTTCTAGATTCAAAATGGATCGGGATCGTGCGCTTAATATTCTAAAGAAACGAATGCCACTTCTAGGTTGGATGCCGAATTATGATAAAGAAAAATGTATTGCAGATTTGATAGCAGGAGTTACTGTAGGGCTTACACTTATGCCTCAGAGCCTTGCCTATGCCACTTTAGCTGGACTTGAACCACAGGTAATTACACTTTTTTTCTGTTTATATTATTTATAGTAGTTTTATTATTAAAAATTCCTTAAATCTTCTAAGTCAGTCGTTTCTTTGAACCCTTATCATTAAAAAAAAAAGATAAAAATTACTTTAAAGTAAATTAGAGTACAATTACACAATTGTGTTATGAAGAAATATTTAAATAATCATTTGTGTATTTTTAGTATGGCCTCTATTCCGCATTTATGGGCTGCTTCGTCTATACTCTCTTTGGCACTTGTAAAGACATCACAATTGGACCAACTGCTTTAATGGCACTCATGACATATCAACAAGTGATCGGAAGAAATGCTGATTTTGCTGTACTTTTGACCTTTCTCACCGGATGTGTTCAACTTATAATGGCCTTATTGCAACTTGGTAATTATATCGATTTAATATGCTATCTCTTGGGGACCAAAAGTTTTATCACTTAAATGTTTATCAAATAAATGAAGAAACTACATCCTAAATTCCCAATGAGGCCTTTATTTAGATTAAATATGGATAAAAAGGTTTTTTGAGTTCTTTGTGGGAAGGCTATAGGTCCTTCCTTGCCTTTTTCTCCTAAATAAGCTTCAGATTTTCTCCATATTATTGATCCAATTTGATTAATATATGTGTATCTTTTGTTATTCTGAATCTTTTTGTATATTTTGACATTTTACTATTACATATAAATCTAGTCTTAAAGTAAATATATCTTGTTCCTAATATATTTTTTATTTATCTTTTGTGATAGGTGTCTTAGTGGATTTCATTTCCATTCCTGTGATTGTGGGTTTTACATCAGCAACGTCAGTAACGATCGCTGTTTCACAATTGAAAGGACTCCTTGGCTTGAAATTCACAGCAAATGGATTTATTGACACAATACGATGCGTTTGGAAGGAATTGCCCAACACGAAACTTGCAGATACAATACTAGGTCTCATCTGTATGGTCATTTTGCTTCTCTTGCGAGTATGTATTGTTAATTAAAAACCAGAATAATAATCACATATACTCTAGTCGCTCTGTGAGTTTCGGAAATCTTATAGTGAAGGACAGAGATGCTCCCAACATAACTTCTCAAGGGAATCACAAGACCGCTTTTTTGAAATATTGTATCCATAAATATAATAATAATTTTGAATTTTTTTTAGAGATTGAAAGACGTTCAACCTGGGGGAGCAACACCTTCACAGAATCAACGAATTGCTGGCAAAAGTTTGTGGCTTCTTTCTACTTCTAGAAATGCCTTGGTCGTGTTTGGATGCTCTTTGATATCTTATTTATGGACTTATTTTCACGGTCAAACACCATATCAAATTACAGGTGCAGAATTTTGAAATTTTATTAAAAAAATCTTTTTTTTTTGTCTTCTGGCATCAGAAGTTATATAGACATTAAATAAATGATAATAATTGGACTATAATTAGTCATATAATTTCTATTCATTTCGCTGATAGAAAAACGTTGAAATTTCGTAGAAATCCCATATGGAGCGATACGATACGATCGTAACAAGATAACTTCATATTCCTACACTGAGGAGCGTATACATGGAGGGTAAAAGAGGGTAATTGCCCCCCCCCCCCCGGGGGGCTGCCGAGGCCATTTAAACTATAAACTGTACAATTATATTGCACATGATTTAAATTCGGATTCAATAGGCAAATTAGCATTAATAAACTTTGTAAAAATTTGATAATGTTGATAGTATTGGATTTTACTCTTTATTTGAACTAGATTGCCATCAACGGTCCATCACAGTTTCACACTGGAGGCAAGGCCCATTCAGACAAATGGTCCCCATCAACTAAAATGAGCCATTTTTTGTATATATTTGCACGTACTCATACAATACTTGTTTTTCGGTATATAATTTTAATATTAAATATCGATAGTTTCCTAAGTGGGTTCATTGCTGTTTATTGAAATGATATTATTTCTTGTATATCAACAAATATATATATATATATATATAGGCTGCCCCGTTACAATCCGGACAAAAAAACGTTTTATGCAAAAAGTTGTTTATTTAACCCAATATACAAAGATACCAAAAATTCTGTTATATCTCATTCTCAGGATCCTGGCTGAGAACTTTCATTCTCTATAGCCACCCACCCTTCGCCTCGATCACCTGCTCGATCCTTGCCTTAAAGCGCGAGCACGCTGATTTCAACTGATCGCGGTTCATGGTCGTGAACTCTGCCTCGATAGCGACCCGGATGGAGTTGACGTTAGGATGCCTAAACTTGTTGGTTTGTCTCTCGACTACGCCCCACACGTAGTAGCCCAGAAGGTTTTGATCGGGACTATTAGGAGGCCAAAAGTCCTTCGAGCAAAACATGTCAACGTTGTCAGAGAGCCAATTTTGCACTGAACGGCTCGTGCGAGCGGGTGCTCCATCTTGTTGATAGATATACGTTCTACCAGAGGCTACTGTCTCCATCCACGGCTTTACCACTGTCCTCAGGACCTCTGAATGAACCTCCTTCGTGACCGTTGCGCCCTGGTGGAAGAAATGCGGCGGCATGACAGCGCCCTCATTTGAGACGACACTCAGGATGTGGATATTGGCCGGAAACTTGTTCTTGCTTACCAGAGGGACGTCTTTGGGTTCACTTTGGCACGGTGAATATTTTTTCATCAGAGAAAAACTTAACGAGACCAGCAGCTTCGTGTTTTAATGAGGACAGAAACAACTTGCAGAAGCTAATTCTTTTGAGGTTGGCGGCCTGGAAGAGCATTTGGCAGACTTTGAGGACGTAGGAGGTATATCTGAGATCCTCTTGAGCGATTCGACGGACGATCGTTAAGCTCACCCTCAAGACGAAGGCCAATTTCCGAAGCGAGGTCCCCGGGTCTTCCAAAATCTGGGCTCTTCGGATGATCTCTGGAGTCCTTGTTGATTTCTGCCTAACCTGTATTTTCCTCCCGGAGTGGCAGAGCCCTCCTTGGACTCCTCTGAGACTGTGTATCTCTTCACAACGTCATATACAGTCGATCTTGAGTACCCGAAGAATTTAATAATTTCGGTGGGCGTTCTTCCCGCACGAAGGCTTTCTATAATCGCCGCTCTTCTACCGTACTCTATGCTTGTTGATGAACTCGGCCATTTTGGGACTATGACTACTCTTACTGACATATTTAGCTAACTTTAGCACCAACTAGCGCCTACCCCTCAATTCAAATATCCACCCAGCAGACTGCCGTTTTGATTCTGGAGTGTAGTGGTGGATCCAAGTTTCATCCATTGTCACATACCGGCGCAAAAACTCCTTTTTATTTCGCGTAAACAGTACCAAACTGCGCTCTGAATCATCGTTGCGTTGTTGTTTCTGCCCCATAGTGAGCAAACGCGGCACCCATTTCGAAAAAAGCTTTTTCATGACCAAATGTTCATGCAAAATAGTGTAAATAGCACCAAATGATATCTTAAGGATGTCAACTATCTCACACTACTTTACTTTGCGATCTTCCATCACGATTTTGAGCGATTTTGACCGACCGCGTTTGAAATCAGCATATCACCGACAAATGATTGTTTTCGACGGTGCAGAGCCCGATAACACTTTGCAAGCCATCGCTGAATTGGAACGCAAAAAGCAATGTTTTATCAACACACGAAATTTGGTTTTTTCCATTGTTTAGGAAATAGCAAAAGTTACTTCACTATAACCGTTATAACTAAATGAATGAATGAATGAATGTCGGAATATCATCAAATTTTGACACATAACTTCCAATGGTTGATGAGAATGGTATGGATTTGTTATTAGTGGTGCCATTTGTTGATTAGTCCCGGGACTTATTGATCGATGTATTAGAAGGCCTGTATTTGTATTTAGGTAATGAAAATTAATTTCCAAAATTATTTATTTATTTAAATACTTTTTTAATAATTAATCTTTAATTAAATTTTAATCTGGACGTCTTCTTGCTGTTTTTCATTGTTCATAAATTTTAATTATTTATTTTTAAAATAATATTAAATCAGATTGATTGATCAATAAAATAATGAGAGAAATATATCAAGTTATCAACATTTTATCAAGTTTATGATATATTCATTAACCAAAACTTTTCGTCTACCTCTCAATAGATTTAGAATTTTTTGTTTCTTCTTTTATTAAAATAAAGTTAACATTAATTAATTAATGTGCCCGAAAGATATGGGTCCGGATCCTAGGCAGTGGGATGAAAATTTATTTAAATCATTGGATACCAATTGGCATATTAAATATGCCTGAATAATATATAAATTATAATAATAATATAAATAATAAAAGTTCAAAATTAAATTGTTTAAAGATTATATGGCCTCAGATGCCAAAACTAAAAAAACTAAAAAATTCTTTAAATAAATTCAATACTACTACTTCTACAAAGTAAACAGATATTTTTAATTTAAATAAAATAAAATAAAATAAGTAAATTTATAAATTTTTTTTTTCACTTTTAGGTGAAGTGGCTTCTGGGCTTCCAGAATTTGGTCCGCCCCCGTTCCATACACAAATAGGCAACCAAACTTACTCATTTAGCGAGATGGTTGAGGGTCTTGGCACCTCCATCGTCCTTGTTCCCATCATTGCTGTCCTTGGCAATGTGGCTATTGCCAAAGCCTTTGGTAATTATTATGTATTATGTATTATGTCTTATTGGATTTTAATGAATAAATTATAATAAATCAAGATATTATAGGCTTGCTTGTAGAGATTTATTATTATAAATAAAATAAAATTATTAAGATTTCCAATAAAAAATTTTTTAAACTTGAAAAATTATACTGGGCCTGATATGATAAACAATTTGATATGAATTTGAAATAAATTTAAAAGAAAAATATTGAATAATGAACATCTATCTGCAAGACTGGATTTTGGAAATCATAATGAATTAAAATCAGTTGTTTTTTTTTAAATTACCTCAAAACTCTATCAGCTCCGAGGATACTGAGAGTCATGCTACTATAAAAAGCCACTATAAAGGGGTGAAAGATATTTAAAAAAACAGCTGATTTTAATTCATCCGGATTTCTAAAAAAGAACAATGTTTCCCTATTATTATACTATATTACTACTGTCTTTATTAAAGTGGGGAAATAGAATATCCCAGTCCTTAATTTTGATGTTAGATTACTTTACCATGGTATATATTTTATATTTTTAAATAAGAAAATATTGAATTTATTGAATCTCAAAAATTTTCAGATTATTTTTAATATAAAGGATGAAAAAAAGTAAAATGTTTTTAGATAATAAAAATTCGAGAAATATGTATTATTTTTAATGTGATAATTTAATGTCACAAAATTTGGTCTGAACTTAAATTATACTAGTATCTAATAACAAATTATAGCTAGTAAACAAAGGAGGGCGATAAACCTGATATAAAGGGATGAAAAATGAAATAAAATTTGTTTTCTGAGGATATTTTTACTGAACGATGGAATGACCATATGGCCCCCGAGTGTCTGGTGTAAAAGAAGCCATCGGATAGGCTGGAGATCCCGACATTTAATCCACCAGTAACAATATACTAACAAAGGCGTTAAATGATCCTGACTAGTCATACTCTATCGAGGCATATATTGAATATCAATATCTAATTTAAATAAAAAAGTCTGAAAAATTTTTTAATATAAAATTTACCTAGATCATGATAAATTTGAGAAAAAATTATTATTTTTTAAAGCGATGGCTTAGATTCATGAAATTAGATTTCCTAGTTTAGAAAGGAGGATGATAGCCTTCAAAACAATAGAGTGATTAGAATTTGAAAATTAAAGAGAGATAATATATTTCCCTTTCATTTAATTTATGGAAAAAATTGATATAGATTGCTTTCAGCTCTCTTTTTTTTTTTTAAATATTTTTGCGCTATTCATTAAATAGCTTTTTATATTTAAATGGAAAATATTTGCATCACCTATTTAGTGATCCATGTTGCTTATCGAAATTTTTTCTTATCTATATTATGATAACCAATTAAATATTCATCAATTTTACGAATTAAGAATATGGAATTAAAAGTATTATGAAAATAATCATATCTCGGGTATTTATTCAAATTTTTTCGAAATGGAATCATTTTATTGAGAAACTTAAAAAAAGAAGTTATTTTATGGGCCCCTATTTTTTTAAAATATCATGGGATAAACTTGGTAATAAAGATTTAATTTACATCTTGTAAAGAGGACCATGGAAATAAAACAAATTTGGAATTAATTTTAGGTTTAATAAATCAACGATCCTCTATTAATATTTAAAATATTAAGCTCATTTTTTGTTTGGACCTAGGTTAGGTTAGGTTGAGGTGGTTGCCGCCCCCGCTGAAGAGACTCACTTAGGCTAGTAATTGCCCATTGTGATACCAATTTTGGGGCGGTGAGATTATCTCTCCCTTTTCTATCCCTTGAGCAAACTTCTGGCAAAATTGGAAATAATTTTTTTTTGCGGCAAGCCGGTAAATTAAATCCTTATTACCAAGTTTATCCCATGATATTTTCATACTCTAGATTCGTAATCCGCAGCTTATTCGTCTTAGCCACTGCTTCCTCTTGTTTGGACCTAAATCGTTCTTATATTTCATATCCAAGCCGGTCTGCAAATTCCAAAATTCTTATTCCATAATTGTCCAAATGGTCAGTAGATGCATCCTTATCAAACGTTTCAATCACAAGAGCCTTTCCCAACTTCGATCCTTCTCTGGGGAATAGCCTCAGACCATAACTCCTTTGTCTTTCTAGACTTCCCAGTTTGACTCCATTTTATGGAAAAAGCTCCAAAATTTTTTTCTCAGGATGCTCCAGGATCTTTTTCTAATCAACTTTAAGGGTAGTTTTGAATCTGTGATGTATTCAAGAAGGAGCTGCCATGGGAGATAGCATTTTACTATAATTATATCTTTTTAATAATCCGATTATATTATGCGTCTTCCCTTATGCACTGACGTTTATATCGTAATTTTAAAATGAAATTAATCCAGAACTGTTTTTAATTACAGCGAGTGGTGAGTCGATTGACGCCACCCAAGAGATGATGACCCTTGGCCTCTGCAATTTGTTCGGGTCTTTTGCTCACGCATTTCCGGTCACAGGGTCCTTCAGCCGGTCGGCAGTGAACCATGCAAGTGGGGTGCGCACCCCGTTGGGTGGAGTCTACACCGGTGAGTGCCAATTATACGCACCTATCATCCGTAAATAAATAGAAAAATATTGAAAAATGCATAAAAAAAACGACTGATTCGTACTCGACGTAATTGAAGTTGCTTTATTTTTTATGAAAATGAATTTTTTCTTTCTTTAATAATAAATAAATGCTCTTTTTTTTTTTAAGGTATTTTGATTCTTCTCGCGCTGAGTCTTCTTACTCCATATTTCTACTTCATCCCCAAGGCTTCACTCGCTGCCGTTATTATCTGCGCTGTCATCTTTATGATTGAATATGAAGTTATTCGACCCATGTGGAGATCAAGCAGTAAGCAATCGAACATAGTCTCTTGTAAAAGAGATATAAAGCCGATAATGGTGTTAAAGAGGTTTTAAACCCTTTCTAAGAAATTTTCAGAACCTGAATAATCCACTTCAACTTTAATCACATTTTTTCAAAGTTCATTAAGAAGCTTGGATTATTTTTTTAACATGTTGAAAGCTTGGATTTTTGGCAAATTATCCAACAATGGTCAAATTAAAATTCTAGTACTACATGGTTTGATTTCTTTTTTTTTTTTTAATTTTTTTGGCATCTGAGACCATTAAGTTTCTGTCCTTATTTATTTATATTATATTGGCTACCAATTAATATAAATAAATAAGGACAGTCTCTCAGGACTTGGAGAAATTTCAGGAGCTCAGAAAAAAATAAAAAGATCACAATGAATTTATAAACGCTAACTAAACCATTAACTTAGACAAACCAAACAAATTTAAAAATCAAATTTTTAAGGATATTTCGGGTTTTGAACTCTCCATTTAATTCAAAAAAAATTATTTTTAATAAATTTATTTCGAGAGGGATAAAAGTAATTTCATTATCTTGTGTTCATTCCTTGGTCCGGTTTTAGTGAATAACGTGAAAAGTCAAAGCATTGTTGAAATAAAATAAATAGATACTCTAGAGCCAATAAAAAAGGCGCTAGAGCCTAATGATTCTAAATGAATTTGGATGTCATACATGTATGTAGCACGATAAATATATTTATGAAAATATTAGGTAAAAAAAATTACTTTCAAGTTCAGTTAAAGAGGAGAATACAAATTTTTTATATATTTGATTTATTGTGATATGACAATTAGGAGAAAGTATATTTTTTGGTGAATAATCCTTTTAATCTTCCAGCTAATTTTAAATTCTTGTTTTCTCCTCTTTGCCATAATACAATGATTAGCTTGTCAAATATTAAAAAATTATTATATTAGCATTTATAAAATAACAAAAGTAATATTTTTATAGTTTTCAAAAATAAAATTTCTATAAAAATATAAATTATATCATTTTCTAATATTTCAAACAAATTATACTATAATTAGGGCTATTATTATTATTGTGCTGATATTTTACAGGAAGAGATTTGGTACCTGCTTTCGCCACTTTCATCCTCTGTCTTGCCCTGAGCGTCGAGATTGGAATTTTGGTGGGAGTAGGAATAAACATGGCTTTTCTGGTTTATCCCTCAGCAAGGCCAGCTCTTCACGTGCAACGTGCCAAGGTTAGATCCATCAAACAATGAAATTCTGAAAATAAATTTATAAGGAAAATTAGGGAAATGGGAAATTAATATTTCTACGTATCCACTGGCGTACGCAGGAGGATTTTGGGGTAATCAGAACCTCCCTTCGAGATGTAAATGATCCTCAGCAAATACAAAAGTGGTTAGGGGAGAATAAAAATACACTATCCCAATATATATATGTTCTGGAAGGTTTCCGCGGTTGGTTGTATGTGGAATGATGTTTTCCCGGGTTGGTCCGCGTTGA
>JAAAKE020139903.1:0-32710 GCA_010014785.2 Anisolabis maritima
GGCTACCAATTAATTTAATTAAATAAGGACGGAGTCTAAATGGCCTCAGATGCCGAAAAGGACTTAAAAAAAAAAAAGTAAGAAAAAGTAAAAAGGATAAAAGAGTCAGGCAAGTGACAACTCGCAAAGAACATTGCGAAGGACTGAATCAAGGAAAACCTTTAAAAAAGAGGAAAAAAAAATTATTTCGAGAAGGAAACAACTGAGGCGCTAATGAGGAAAGGATGTATTCATATATACAACTAAAGAGGAGAAAACTTCTAAAAAAAAAATGGAATGGGCCGGTTAACTAAAGGTCGGTTACAGGCGAAGTGAAGTGTTTGTTCACCAATTAATTTAAATAAATTCAGATATTATCGAGATAACTCTGAGCTGAGATGCCAAGACACTAAAATGCATAGGACATAATATTTTTGAATATAGGATATTTGTATCAATTCTTAATAACCAAGAGATGTACTTATATTCAACACAATTATTTTAAAAATATTTTTTAGTATTTTATTAAACTAAAAAAAGATTTATAAAAAAAAGGAAGCCTCTGGCTACTCAATAAAAATCCGAATTTTGAAACTTGTGAACCAAATTTATTAGTTCATCTTCACACAAAATTGAATCATTGTATCTATGCAGGGGCGGGAGGCACTTGTGGCTGATCCCTTAAAATAAAAGTTGTCTTTATCTTTGGTCGCTTCGTGTGAAACAAACTAGCCCAACTACTGATTATAAATTGTTGCATGTATATATAACGTGACCATCTTTGCGGATTGATTTGACCATACAATTTCGAAAGATATTCTAAATCTCGAAATTGTATTTTTAAATGATCTTCCAAAGGCTATTTTTTATTTCTATTTTCCCCGCACAAAAGATATATAATTTTAGCTGGCCCTGACATTTTTATATTTAGGTTTATAAAAGAATTAGTGTTTTGAGATTTCTCGAGAGTGTATATGAATTTAAAACTTTGCCTTAAATATATTTATTTAATTTTATATAAATTTAAAACTTACCTTCACAAAATCTAAAATTAAAATGTTGGTTTTTAAATTTAGATTATTCTTCCAAATTGCTGGAATATTAATGTTTTGAAATTTCACTTTATACCAAATTGTAGTTCGTAGATTAATTTGAACACTACCAACATTATTAATTATTAATTCTCTCCAAAAATCTTCTTCCTGACGTATTGTAATTTGTTCTAAAAGCAACTAATAAATAAAAATATAATTGCAATTCACTAATGGCATATTATAAGGCCCGAAATGAAAATTAAGTTTATTAATTAAATTAAAATTTAAGTTATTTAAATCTTTTCTAATTTTTTTTTAACCGAACTAGTGAAAGTGTTAGTATAGCCAACCAAATTTTACTTTATTAAAAATAAAAACATTTTATTATCCAATTTGGTTCGGTAGGTTCTATTAGTCAAATTAGTTTATTTATATAAAAATCGCAATGAATTGATTAAGAGAAATCTTAAAAAAAAGTCAATTTATTTTCATTTTTGACCTTAAAATATATATATACTTACATTACGAACATTTAAAATCTGCAATGTTTCTAATTTCGAAAATGAATTTATTTTCAGTTGCAAATCCATAATATCATTTAAAATAACATCTTTTATTTGTAACATATTAGTAAAGCTTCCTTCATTTATATATACCATATCACATTTATCTATTGTAAGTGATGAGATATCAAACTCATTTTTCAACATATTGGATGTAATATTAAGAATCTAAAATAAGTAATATAAGTTAACTTAAGGAATTTTAAATAAAAGATCAACTTGGTTTAAATAAAAGTTAAAGATGAAAATTTAGAATTTTGTTAGATTTTAAATTGGATTAGTTAATATATAAATAAAAGCTGAATATAACCTTTGATTCTCCCAACCTTAAAGGTCCTCAAAATTAACCACTTGCCACACTCATTATTATAAAATAAGTGGTGTAGCCACTGGTGAGTTTTAATCCCCCATGCGTCCTGAACTTACTATCCAATTTTTATATTGGTCAATGTTTATATACTTTTTTTTAATATTAATATAGAAGTATATACAATACATTTCGTATCAAAATTAATTGGACAAATAATATCTTGTTTCTACTTTTTTGTTCATTCCCTGCTCTATCGTGCACTAATGGTACAAACCATTTGCCGGTTTCGGGCTCTCTGGTCCATTCCCAATGCTTCTATTTAGGTGTGAGAAGCCCTTCTCCTCTTTACTCCCGATTTCCTGACCTCACCTCGACCGACTACACCCTTTCCGGGCTTTACCACTCGACATTGTTTCCTCTTACTTAATAGGTATAAAAATTCCACAATAAAAATGAGAATGTAAATAAATAAATCCATTAAAAATTTTAATTTCAACTACTTAAAATTGAATATTAAAGACATGTTTAGGTTACAAGAAAATAGAGTGGAGGAGTATTTATTCCTCACCATGTTCTGGAATGGAGGTAATGTAATCCCTGAGTGTCAAGAGTGAGTTGGGTTAAACTGGGCCGAAGCTTCATTATATAACTTCTAAATGAATGTATTTTTTAATAGAAATTTGTTTGCAATACCTGGATATCTTTACATATTATATTTTTTCCATCTTCACATTGACATATATCACATAAATAAACTTTATCTTGAGCAACATTTAATTCAAATTTTAAAAAAATATATATAATAAAGAACAATAATTTAATTTCCATTATAGAAATGTATGCTAACTGAAAGACAAACACAAGTAAAATAAATTTTTTTCAATGATATTTTCAAATTGATAAGCTTACCTCCGGAAATGATAAATTCTTTCTTGTGGTTTTTTTTTAAATGAAATAAAGTAAATTATATTATCTTAATTAATCAGATATTTGTTATTATTAATTTATTAATTAGATATTTTATTATTATTAAAATCAGTATATAAAGCAGAGATCCTAGAAGCTCCAAGGATCACCAAAAAGCATATTAATATCATAGTAAAAATTTTCCATGATTAAGAGAGGCTTTATGATTATATTTAAAAAGATTTTTTTTCTAACATTCTGAAAAAAAAATACTTATTAGGAAAAGAAATTGTTATTAAAAATCAAGGATGGTGTTGGTATTACGCAGAAAAAAAAAATGCTTTATAAAGGATTCGTTCTGTGACAAAATTTGGAAACTGCTGATTAATAATAATAACGGGTGATTGTGTAAAATCTTGACTTTATTTCCTGATAAAAATATAAAAAGACTAAAAATAAAAAATAAAAAATTTCATTTTGAAATTATTAAAATGAAAATTCTTATTTTTAAAGACGGCAAGATGTGACATATTTTTTGTCCTAAATATTATTATAATAAAAAATATAAATAAATTCATTTTTTAAATCAAAATATATCTATTTTTTCAGTTAAATTACTCTTTTTTGGACCTTCTTCTATAGGAAAGAAGTATTTTGAATTTTCAAGATTTTTTAGCACGATCTATCTGAATTTCGACGGACACATGTAGAGCAAATTCGGTTAGTCGGATTTTTATGAAATTTCAAATTTAATCTTCAAACATAAATATCTCATCAACTGATGATATCATCAACTTTTGGAATAAATTCATCTTCAGAAAGTGTTAGTTAGTGAGGTGACAATGTCTGGTAAAGAGAAAATAATATTACTTTCTGTAGTACGATCTGCATTCCAAAAATGGATCGAATTAGATATTTATGTCTGAAACTTAAACATGAAACGCTCAAACGAACTTTCTCTACTGGTATCCAGAGATTCTTTGAAAAGACGGTTGGTTATTTAATGGCCACATCAGTTTATTTTTCAGATAAAATTCATTTTCTTTATTTTAGAAAGCCAATATGATTATCCGAATTTTACTAATAACAAGAACATCTTGTGGCGTTGCATTTGGAAGGATAGACCAAACATTGGTCGAGGCAGTATTGATCAGCTCCCATCTGCCCTGCGATTTCGCCGATTGCCGAACAGTCATCCCTGGAAGCATTTATTTAATGAAAGTATTTTGTGGATTATAAACAGGAGGTTTTATCTTCTAAGATGTGCACTGACTTAAATATTTATTAGCCAGTCTTAAACAATATCCATGATTTTGAAATTTACAAAAATAATTTAAGTCTTTTTCACCATCTAAGGCCATTCAGACTCCGTCCTTTTTTTATATTAGGTGGGTGCAAAAATTTTTTTCATAAAAATAATCCTCTCTTTTCAGTTAGTGAAAATGTATATCGAAAATCATATCCATATTCGCCATATTATGCTCTACTACTTCGAGAAAGGTTGGAATGCAGATTAGTTATTTCGCGATCTCAACGAACTTTTTGGCGAAGGAACAATCAGCAAAAACCAAGTTGAAAGATGGTTCAAGAAGTTCAAATCGGGCGATACACGCAAACCTTCTTAGCCGGAAACTTATCCCCCCTCAAAAATACACACCGAGTTCCTTTCGTGATAGCTTAAAAAACCCTTAAAGATGGAATTACATCCTCAGGCATCTCTTGAATTCAGTTTTTTCTCCTTCAATTTATAAATACAAATGTAATAAAAGAAATATTCCCTACAAATCTGATATATATATATATATATATATATGTTTGTATTTTTATATATTAAAATTCAGTGTCCTACTACTCCCCTTTTACCAGCTGAAAACCCCCTTTATTATAACAATAGTTTGGCCTTCTGAGAAGAATAGCTTTAAATTTAAAATGCTAATATTTATATTAAATAATTGATAGTTGATAGAAAAACAATTTATAAGAATTATATCGTAATAAAATTTGAATTTATAAAAAAAAAGAAAAAAAACACGATAGAAAAATAATTTCCAAATTTCTTACGGGCATTCACAAGTGGTCGGCGGACAATTAGGAGGATATCGTAAGCAATTTGTTTGGCACCATTCATCCATTCCAGGTAGTCTTCGGTAATGTGATCTTGGAACACAGACTTGAGACCTTAGAAAAAAAAAAATAATTAAAATAAAATATTAATAGCAATATGAGTGTCTTGAAAAAAATATTATAATATTAATTTTTTATTTCCCAGGTATTGATATCTTAAAAAAAAAAAGGTTAAAAGGATTATCCAAATGCCAAAATAGGTCCACTAGCCAAATTTTTCTATGTAAATGAGGGCGCAAGGTATGAACGTTTCAACTTTAAATACTAAAAAGCCGAGATGCTCAATTAGTATAATATTTAATATTTTTCTGGGGACCAAGTAACCATCTGGCAAACTCCAATAAGAAGTTCTCTTGGTCCATCAGAAAAATATTCTCACAAAAAATGTTAAACATCATGAATAGTCAAAGTCCGTTAAAATATATATTCAACATTAATATCGGATTTAAATGAATAGGTCTCCAAAACTATTTAACTTAAAATTTACTTTGTATCTATATTAATATTTATAAAAAATGATAGAACTTACAAAGTTGAAAGATAAACAAAATACAGATACTAAAATTTTCAAATGTTAAAATCTCAGAATTTCTGTTACAAGATAATTCTAAGGTAAATTATATTAAAAGCAATAGAGAACATTTTAGAAATTATTAGAGTTAAAATTGCCATAGAAGTTTCATTCAAAACCAAATTATGTTGTTTTTAAGACGTTGGAATATATATTATTTGGATATTATTTAAAAATAAAATATTTAAATTTTATATTAAAATGATCCAAAAAGGTCTCTATTGTTCTTTGACAAGTTTCAAGGACAAGAAATTAGTGTGCATGTGGCAGAAGTTGGTGGGCGCACCAGTCAATACTTTTTGGCATATGATGGGCAGAAAGTAATTTGCAGAGAGCGCAGTTACGACACAGTTCGCTATTCTAACTATATTTTTATTTATTTATTTACCTAATAATAAGTGGTGAAACTCCAGTAGTGGATTTCAGATCTCGGAAATACAGTAAGTAAGGATTATGGGGCTGAACAAAAGCAGGTGGGAGACCAGAAGTAGATGTTACAATTCGAATATCAGCACAGTTACGGAACGTTTCAGGTCTTCCGCATCCAACAGCTTCTGTTCCATTCGGGCATCTGCCCCACATGTTGCCTGCAAATTTGAATATTTATCTGATGTCAGATATAAAAAATATTATCACTATCAGTGAGGAGAAATTAGTATTTTTTTAAGTCTTTTTAGGCATTTGAGGTCATATTTATTTTAATTTGTAACATATCCACATTTTTATATTTTTTTTTTAGGAAGATTTTAAATTTTTTTCTTTTATATTTTTTTGCGAGAAGGAAATTCTAAAATAGAATAGGATTATATTTTAATAGTTAAAATAGAAAAATAATCCATTCTCCGAATTACTATTTCTATTATGAACTTCCTAAAAAGACGGTGGCCTCATAGGGCTCCCCTCTCTTCTAACACTTCTATTCTGAACCCCAATCAAGATGGTGGCCTATAGGTTCCCTCTCTTCTATATTAGACTCCTTACCACGAGAGCAACCGGTAATGGCCTCCGAAGCACTATTTTTTCTTATCAAATAGACGGCCGGATCGGACCATTTTCGTCTAAAGTAAACTAAACCAAAAACCTCATCGAGATAGTGGGCGCATATAGTCGCCTCAAAAAATTAAATTGTGATCTCAGCATCTTAAAGCTGCAAGGGTAATTGCTGCCTTCCGAACGCCTCTCATTCGCATCCAGCAGCGACGAAGATTCCGGTGGCGGAGATGATTCACTATCATCGTTTGATTTTTTTCTCAATGATCATCGGAAACGAAGTACACTAACGGAACAGATCGAAGTTGTCCTCCTACCCCTTTTTTTACTTTGCATTCAAACTGGCTTTATTTTTTTATTTTATTCTTAAAAAAAATTTTTTTAATATCTTTTTAAAATTTTTTGTATAATTTTAACATAATAAATAAAATATATAATTTTAACATAATAAATAAAATTCCCTTATAATTTAAATAAATATATTTTAATATAATTTTTTTCTTATTCATCAGCTGAAGCAGATTACCCCTACGAGAGGGAGGATCGGAACCTTTCTAAACTCCCTCTCTCTCCCCCCATTTACGCTTTGAATAAATAAACAGAGAAATTAGCATTATTTTTTAATGGAAATTGGATAATAATAATTATTATTATATTTTAAAGGAAATGAAATATAAATATAATTAAATTAATAGTATTTTTAAAATATTAATTAAATGTATAAATAGTAAGGAAGAGAAATTACCACTACTTAAATAAGTGTTTAGGAAAATTAGGTACTATTATATTTAATTATTGATTTAATGAATATTAAATATAATAATTAATAGTTAATTTCATTAACAGTTAGTAATAGAATTAAATTCTTTTAAAAGATTTATAATTTTTAATAGTAAATACTGTTTTTACTCTTGTGCATGAATTAAATTATTAAATTATTCTTATATGAATTAACTAGGATAAATTTCTTATTTACAGTAGTAGTAATTTTTTCGAAACCCACCTGTGAAATATGTCCATTGAATAACACATTGTGAACATGTAACATATGCCGGAAGTCGCACTTTATATCGAAACACTTCTTTTTTCTTGGCTTCACGGGGAATCAAAAATCGAACCTCACGAGTGCCCGAAATATAGAGCGGATACCTAAAAAAATGAATAATATTTTAAAAGATTATAATTATTAGGTTTGTTCCAAGACCAATTTTCAACCGTTTAGAATTTATTATTTAGGAAAGAAATTCCATTAAATTATCACGATAAGTTAAATTTTAATTGAAAAATGAAACCGATAAATAAAATTTAAAAAATTAAAAACAAAATCCGGTATTATTTATATAATGGTTAAATTTATTTTTTTTTTAGTGAATTAGAGGAAAATTATTTTTTTCCAAAATGCAGTAAGTTGTTTTTATAAGTTAGAGGTTTATTGAGGGCTTCTTAAAATTTTTCCATTCCGAACCCATTCAAGGCTGAAAAATTTTTAAGCAAACCCTTTTATTATTATATATAGGCGAAAGTAAAATCTAAAAGTATTTTTTGTCATTATTTACATAATAAATAAGTCAAAGTTTCGGTAAATTCTTCAGGTTTCCAAAGGAGAGCTTAACATCTCTTTAGAACAATTGGGATTAAAATAACGATTCTCATTTATGAGCCCTAGACAAACCACGCCCGAAATAATATTTTAAACATATCAATCGTGGAGTAGCTGAAGAAATGTAAAGCTCTTGAGAAGGAAATAAAATCTGGTAAGAAGGCTTCTCCGAAAAAAAGACAAATTATTTATAAATAAATTTAAAAAAATACTTTAAATTTTTTGTTGTTGAACATTGCTGCTTTCCATTATCTGTAATGATCTTATTAATAAGTAAAGTAATGAGAAAAATTTTTTTCTTAGATGCATCTCAAATTCAGTAGGTTTATTTTTTCCAAATTTTCTTTTCTACGATTTCTTTGGTATTCATCAAGGTCTGCAAAAAATAACTATTAATTAAAATAATACTTGGCATTATATAAATTATTATTATATTAGTAATAATAAATTATTATACAAAATTTTTTTACTAATTCTCTTTAATGAATGTGATGTTTCTAGCAATAAAATAAATAATAATAGAAATTTAGCATGTCTTTGTTGAGTAGTGGTGATACGTCCAATAAATAAGTTGTTTTTTATGATGTTACGCTAATCTCTCCCCGGTGTCCAAGCTGTTGTCCAGCCCAAACTCGTTTGTCTACCTCTGGCCAAAAAGTAATTGGGGAGTCAGTCGCTCGTGTTATCGACGGCATGACAACATCTAGTGAGCCAAAGGTCAGCGAGCTATGAACGAATATAAATTTTCTATGGAGTATATTTTCAATTTTCACTTTATCGTAGGGGGAGGGAAATAAATATGACCAGTTTAAACGATTCATCATCCAAAAGATCCTAATAAAATTTGAATCGTGAAAGTATGAAGGAAAGTTGTCTTATATGCTTCCTTTTAAGTTGATTTGTATTAATTTTCTATTTAAGGTTAATATTTTTTAAAATGAATATTTTTATTTTTGCCAAAAAAAATCGATGTCGAGATTTCAATGGAAATACACGTTTTGAAGTCCCCTGAGTCTTAAAAAATGGGTCTCGCAAAATGAACTTTCTGTGTGAACAAGATTTCTTAAAAACGAAAAAACTCGCGAGGCTGATATTTTATATCTAATTTAGATACCCTCGTTGAATGCAACTCGAAGCTTTTCAATCAAAGAATACTAGTACTTTACTGATGTACTTTTTTAGTTTTTTTGATTTTCTTCAAATTCGCCCTAACGTTTTTGATTCATATTCATATATCAATTATTTAATAGATGATCTTTGAAATGTATCAACCTCTATCCTCCCCCAAATTGTTTGGGGCCCACTTTACTTTTGTAGGTTTGGTGATTTTCTCTTAAACTACTCTAAAGATATACGTAGATTAAATAAATTGGCTGTACATTGAACCTAGGCTACCTAGAAGACCCGGCGCAAAAAATCTGGTGGGCAGCACATCACTCAGCTTTCCTTATCTTAGGTAAGAGAAAGTTATGTGATATGCTTTTAGTAACATTAGATTTTTAATAAAGTGATATATATATCGAATGTTATTATGAGTTTTTTTAGAAGTAGATTCCCTCAAGGTGACAATTATATTCCCAGAAATGTTTTATTTGCAATTTTAAATTATACGTTTCTATCACAGACAGGTCACTGTTTTAGTGAAATGTTTCACCCCAAAAGATATATATGAAATATTCATGATATAATTTTAATAATTTTCATGGGAAATTTATGGAATAATCCAGAGACACACCTAGGACTCGTTTGTGACAGGGGTAAGCAGAAACGATGGATTTGATAATAATTTGGTGAAAGTATCATAACCAATAATTCAACAAAAGATATTATTTTTGGATAATCTTCAAACGGACTTTTTATTAAAAATTAGTTTTAAGCGATATTATATGTATTCCTACCCTAGAATGAGTTTGCGAAAATTGTATTGTTTAATTTGGTTTGAATTATCCTGTCTTAATAAAATATATATTTATTTATTTACCTATCGAAGCATGATTGTGTAGCTTCATATTTTGGATTATTATTTGGACAAAGAAACATTTCAAAACGTCCCCAATGATTTGCCGTGAGCTCCACTTCTACTTCTATCTCCTAAAAAAAAAAAATATATTTTAAAAAAATTAGAGACAATGTCTAAAATATGAATTAATTTAATCATAATCGTTCTTAATATAAAATTTTAGAAATTCCAATTTTCTTAACATTTCATTCCCAAATTGAAAAGTTGCTCATCTTTTCTTTTGAAGATAAAATCAGAGAATAAATAATTATTTATAAAAGTATATAATTACAAATCATATTTTAAGAATTCTTTCACTTATTTCTCTTCTAGTAATACAAATAATGTAATATTAATATATATATATATTAAGTTAAGTGAAAGATGCTCATGGAGGTCATTAAGGGGACAAGAGGATTTGAAGAAGTGATTTTATAGATGTAGAGGAAAAAAAAACTAGTGCCAAATTATTATTTCCTTTTCTTAATTCTGCTAAAATACTAAATTGAAATTCAAGTTTTCCTTCAAAATAAAATTTGTTTCTCACCCATGGCTAGGTGAGGTATACAGAGGGAAAGACTCCTCTCCCATGAAAATCAAATTTAAAATGGAATTTCGAACAAGAACATGCAAATAAAAAGTGTAACTAACATTTAAGGAAAAAATTATATTTTGACCTCTCTCCAAAATAAAGATAGTATATCAATACAAAGATATACCTGTCCTGACACGTAGTTGCGACCGATTATGCCCTTTCCATAAAGTCCGCCTGCTTCATGAGGACGGGGTTCCTTTAAGTGAAATGGATCGCCGCAGACGCCGCATTGTCCGCTGTTCTGTTCCCACTGCACTGCGACAACACAGTATCGAATCGGAATCAATCCCTTGGAGGGCAAATAATTATAAAGGATAAAAATCAGACAATGAACGCTCGTGTACCTGCGTAACCGCCGCAGAATAATTCGTTATCGTTGTAGTTCACTGGATTTGGGAATCCAAAACGCCACATCGAGTTTCGGGCTGGAGGATCCATCAGTCGTCCATGTGGATATACCATGATGAACTGCAACAAAAAAAAGTTATCAAGTCGATCTAAAAGTATCTGGGTAGAGAATTAATGATCAATAAAAATCGATAAAAATTCGATTAAAAAAAAAATTTATAAATATGTATCCTTTTTTTATTAATTTTATTTTAATTTAATTATTTTATTTATTAGTTTTAAAACATGAAAGAATTTGAAGAAAATTTTACATTATTAGATTGTTATAATAATAATAATTAATAACTTTATTAATATTAAGTAGTGATTTGAATTGGAAAGTAGTTTTCACACATAAGAGTACTTATAATAAAAAAATTAAGTAATGACTGCTCCGCTCGTTGAAGAGTGAGTGATTATGCAGCTTTAAAAGCGCACGATAATATTTGCATATTAAAATATTAATATAATGAAGGCGCTTGGCGTTTGGGCGGTCTGAATTAAAAGATAAAATCATAGACATCCAAATAAACTTGATTTCAGTTATATGCCAGTTATATATCCAACGTCATCCTATTGAAAATAACACCAGGTGGTTTATTATTATTAAATAAAGCTCATTGTATGTAATCTCCACTCGAAAGAATTAACAAGGACAAATTACAAATATGAGAATATATCACTGTCAGGATCTATTAACAAATTAATATAAGTAAGTTCAGGTTAATTAAATAAGAAAAAAAAATTAAATAAAATATAATAAAAAAAAGGAGAATTCTAAGAAAGAACGCAATCTCTCCAACGTTTTTAAAAAAAAACTGATCTTGATACAAGGGCGTCCACTTTGATAATAATGATGCCCCGAAATTTTTTTCTTTTTTGTTTAATGATAATAAGATTATTATTTAGATTAATAAATTTTACCTGTATAAAGGTCAAAATCCTTTTTCCAAAATTGTATATTTAGTGATAGAAATTATAATTATAATAAATATAATTAAACATCAGTACTAGAGGGTCTTATAAAGTTAGTAACAATAGAAAAATTTTGTTGCTGATTTCACTTCAAAACTATAAATTAAATTTAAACTAAATGAAGATTATTGGCAATTGAAAATAAAAAAAAATGAAAAAATTTTTCAAGAGCATCTAGTAAAAAAATGATAAAAATTGTAATAAATGATTAGGGTTATTTATAAATGATGTTATTAACAAGAAAGAATTTGTTGCTGGTTTCACTTCGTCACAGCCTTGAACAATAAATTTAAACTAAATGAAGATTATTGGCAACTGTAACAAAATCTGATTTAAATTCTTTCGAGTGCCTTTCCTTCGATTTAACCTTGCATAATTTGACTATACATTTTGGCAATCGATTTGATTATAAAGATATAGCCAACACATGTTTGATAAACCTAGGCGCACACTAGGATGGTTCGGTTAACATCGCACTGCAAATGGACAATTTTCAGAAATTTCTCTAGTTAGGCTCAATAGACAAGAGATATAAAAATGGGGCACAAAAGTAAAGTGTGTGTGTGGGTATGTGGATGAATTAGTTATTTTGGTTTATAACTCTTGAATAAATAAAATAAAAAAAAAAGAAATCATATTATTTATACTAAAGGGTTAGGGAGACAAGTTATAAAACAGATGGGAATCTAACTCTCCCCAATAGCAAGCACAAAACTCATGGCCCAAGTGGAGTTGGACGGAAACCCTTTCCAAAATTATAATCAATGCAAGCCTCTTTTAAAAAAGAAAGGAAATTTCTCCAAGTTTACAATAGAAGAAATAAATGGTGGGGTGCAATTTCTTAAAGTATGGTTCTTAGCCCCCTTAAGAAGAGATGATCCTAATCAGATCAACTTTTCTCGGGCAGAGTATTCAGGAACCGTGACAGTGAACTCAAACAGATCGAAACCTGTCGGGTGTGGCTCAAGGACAAATGAATGGGCCTACGCCTGTCTCTCATATCGGAAGTCGCCTAGGAGCTTCCTCCTACAGGTCTTTTGGGATAATAATTCCAATCTTATTTCTTTTTAAATTATTAATCTCATTCAGTATTCCTGCACCAGATTAAGAATATAATAGAATAGTTTACTTTTATTGTGAGTGGGGTGATGTAAGCCATATCCCTTACAAAGCCAAAATGCAATGTTTTGCTTTTTTGAAAGAAACCATTATTATTAAAAAATGTTAAACGAATATAAACGAAAATTTTTTGAAGTTGTATGTGTGTTTGGTTGCCAATGCCCAGAAATAATCTGCTAATAATATTGGGATTTATTATATTTCTAACCAAATTATGTTCCTCATCAGAATGATTGGTTGTCCAACAACAGTATAAACGATTTTATCACAATAGAATGGCTGGTGAATATGGACCTAAATCTTTGATTAAATCAGATCCGCTCTTTGATAAACAGGGTATTTTTTGAATACTAATAACCAAACAATTGGATCAATTGTAATTTGGACCTAATTTATCTTACATTTGTGACGAAAATTTAAATTTTTATTGAAAGAAGGAAGAAGTACACTGTCGGATAACCTAACATTCCCAATTTATTTATAGTTTTTTTAAAATTATCAAGAGGTAAATATTAATATGTTGGAATTTAAAAAGCAGCAAATAAAAAATCACGTATAGTATCTAGATTAAATTCTCCAAAAATAAGACATGACTGATAAGAGTTTCTAGAGAAATAATATTTAAAAAAATGAAATTAAAATATCATCAGTGGTCCAGGGTCATGCCAAAAGCAGACAATGCAGCTGGTAGAATATTATTTCTAAACTTTCAGAAAATGAATATAAAAATAAAGAAATTAAATTTTAACAATTTGAAAATATTTTGAATAATAAAATAATTTCAATTTTATATATATAAATAATTATCTATGTCAAGGATATACTAAATGTGTTTAGTAGTTAAAAATAAAAGTGTAGATAATATTTCTATTTGTTTCCTTTCTCTGCATAACTATATAAACGTGATTAGAATTTTATCATCTTATTACTATTATACTATGAAAATATGATTAAATAATTTGTTTCGGCTCGAAAAAGACAAATCACAGCATGAGTTAGATGAGTGTCTGTATTTAGCATCATAAAGACTTTGCTTAACAAGTGAGCGGCTTGTTTGCCTAAAACCAGTTGTCCATAAATCACCATAATTAACAAAAAAAATTTTTTAATATTATCTGAATAGAGATATTCGAAAAGAAGATATGTTATTTTTTCAAGTAATATTAATTTAATATCTCTTAAGAAAATGTAAAAATTTTTGATCCTTAATAGTAACTATAAAAGGTAAGTGTTGAATTAATAAAATTAAATAAAAATGCACTTTTTTTCAGAGAACTTTCCTTCCTAATTAATCTTATATTAAAATTATAAATGTAATAGAGAGAAGGAGCAAGTTGGACTAGCGTATTGCTTGACCCTTGTGTGTTTCTGCACGTCATTAAACTTTTATAATGAGATCTTTATATTTTTTTTTGTGACAATACTTTGATTCTGGTTCTTGTTCATTATCACTATGTCAACCTATAGATTACAATTTTGAAATTTTATTTATTTATAGTTTAAATTTCAAATAAGCACAAAACCACACTGACATCTCAAGTTTCTTTGCCTCTAAGGGTGTGGGATAATGCACAGCCAAAGACTACTTCCTTGATTTTCTAAACTTCTCTAGTGTCCCTAGAGAGAACCCAATAGTGTACATGGATGGAGAGAGAATTAGTTATCCAAGCTAAAACTTTCCTCACATCATTAGTATCAGGCTGTGCGTTGGACCAGTATTATCCTCCTTTTAGTCGCTTCTATAATTTTATATACCAACCCAAAAAAGGCAAGAATAAATCATCAATTTCTTTTACCACTTATAATAAATAATTCATTTCCTTTTATCTACTTACAATTATATCATTAGTTTTCTCTAATTCTAGTAGCTACTATAATAAAATTTATAATCATGTAATTTAAATAATAATTAATTAAATCAGGGATAATCGCATATGACATAATGTAATGAGATAAATTATGAATGACAGCGGCATGAAAGCTTGATCCATTCACCAACTTAACTAATGAATAAACAAAAATATCCAGGGATATGTGCCAAGTTAAAAAGAAAAAAAATTCTTTTCATCAAGATGTACTATTAAGAACAAAAAGGACTTTGAATTATTAATAGCAAGGTGATGAAAATAAAATTTCTCCTAATAAGTGGGCGTGTCTAGTATAGAATTTATATAATGAGTTAAATGAAAAAATACTTTTTAAAAAAACCTGATGTGATTAAACGCACATCACACAACTTTCTCATACCTTAGGTAAGGAAAGCTGATTGATGTGCTGTCACACCAAATTTTTAGTGTCGAGCTCCCTAGGTAGCCGTTCAAAGTAAACTTAATTTAATCAATCTCGTAAGAGCAGTTTAGGAGAAAATCATAAAAAAACCTAAAAACTTACAAGAGTAAAGTGGGTCCCAAACACTTTTGTGGATGATAAGGGTTAATACATTTCAATAACATCTAATAAATAATTGTTTTATGAATTTTAATCAAAATCATTAGAGCAAATTTTGAGAAAATAAAAAAGAAAAACTAAAAAAGTACACCAGTAAAATACTAATAATCTTTGGCAGAATTTATTTAAAAGCTTCAAGGAGCAAACCACGTGGGTACCTAGCTTAAATATAAAGTTTGACTCTCGAACGTTTTTTTCTTTTTTGAGATATCTTTGATAGATATATCATATTGCGACTTATATTTTTTTAGACTCAGGGAACTGTATTTTATTACATTTGTTTGGAGTGCCACTTGATCACGTTAATAATGTATTGTCCCTTTTTTTTGCCGACATCCTGTCCCCGTAACAACTATCACCCCAGTGAAATTGCGGCTCATGTTCGGGGCACTTGAAAAATACTGCCGTAAAAATGAATTAGAAGTAAACACAAATAAATCGAATGTCGTTGTTTTCGGGCTGGGATGATTCCGAGAAATGTCTGATTCAAATGCTGAGAAAGGGAATTGAAATTAGTGAATAAAGTAACAATACCTTGGTATAGAGTTCAGCTTCTTCAGGAATTTTCATAATAAATGTAAATCATAAAACCGAAAAACGAACATCGCAACAGTTGGCATAAGAAACATTATTAAGTCTACAAAGATGTGGTCCCAAGTATCTATCAAAAAACTACACACCTCTACTATCTTGAATACGCATCAGAAATTTGGGACTTGGACTATCAAGAAAAACCCAAACTAAATTATTCAAAACTCTATACTATTTGGATCCATTCATTCAATGGGGATACATCATCAGAAGAGAATTCCACTGACCCAAAACCATTGCACTTGTATTTAAGAGAGCGCTCAAATGGATCTGCCTTTTTCTAAATATGCCAGTTGAAAGACTACCTCGTATATGTTACGACAGACTACTCCGACTCGGTCAAAACCAACTAAACAATAAATATAATTGGATCGCCTCTACATATCAATTCAGGAAAAAAACATGTAGGAAAAAATCTCCATTGACATTGCTTACCTATAAAGATTTAGTTTTTGGTTTATTATAATATTTAGTACAGGTACAGAACAGTACTTTAATTATAAGACGTAAAGATTGGATCATTCCTTCCCCTAAATAGAGACACTCTAAATATGTATTCCCAAAGACTTAGAGCAATATACAAAATTTAAGAAATCACTGAAAACTTGAACAAAATTGAGAGTAGAGCAAAAAAATCCAATTTGGAAAAACTATAATAAATTTGAAGTAAGTTCAAAGAGGCGACATCCTCTTGGCTAAATGCGCGAACTGTCAAAAAAATTTAAATAATATTAGTAATAAACAATTATTCATTATAAAGTGGTATAAGTATAAAAAGTAAAGAATGATGAAAGAAAAGTCATTATTGCTTAAAAATAAATAAATATACTTGGTATTATATTGAGATTCATTCATATTTTGTTAAGATAATAAAATAAATAATTATAATAATAAAAAGAAGACTTTAGAAAGGAATTTAAGTTTCAAAAGAGAAGGAGATACTCCATTCTCTTCTGAAAAGAAAACTATAATAGGTAATATGATAAAATGCTGTTGACCTTGGCCGTGAGTTTAGATTAGTATTTGTGACTTAAAGCAAGGCCAGTCATGTCTTAAATTTGGATAGCCAACCGTTAGAAACCATAAATAATTAATTAATTTCAAACAAGAGGATGAAATTCAATATATACTAGAAAAATTCAAATTTTAGGGAGAGGATTGCATGATCATACTGGACCAGGTTAGAGACCAAATTAAAAATGTGAAAAAAAATATGTAAATTTTAAAAAAAACCTTGGAAATGATGAGGGACCTATTATATATCAATTAACATATAAAATAACCGTACCATTGATAATTATAATTTGCATTATTTGAAAATTTCAAAATGCATTATTATTATCTATAATTTCATAGGGTCCAAATGTTGGATTTGTATAGGTATACAAAAAATGCATTTAAATAAATATGTTAACTATTAATTATGCTTAAAAAATGTCATAAAGCATGTTATTATTAATCAAATAAACACTTTCATTTTTTTATATGCTATTTATTTTTGTTTAATTGATTTTAAATATTAGTTATGCAACTATTAATTTGGTAAGGCACAAAATGGTGGAGGGAGAGGTGAAAAATTTTTTCCAAGAATTTTTAGATATCATTTACATTTTTTAAATTATTTTATTTCATATTTCTTCTTTTCTCTAAGATAGCTAGGTAGTAAATGTAAAACATTTATTAAATACCAATCATCAAACCATTTTTTCACATGTTCAAAAAATTGAAATTGCAATTCAAGACCGTGCGTTATCAACCGGAATAAGTGGGAATCGGATGGAGCCAAGTCTGGTGAATACGGCTGGGGCAACACATCCGTGGCAAGCGATGATAACGTTTCTTTATTTTTGTAGTATGTGATGGAGCGATGCCAAGTCTTCTAGTCTATTCTGGTCTTCGAAAAAAGTCCAGATTAGACTAGAAGTCTTGTTGTCGGTAATGTGTGCTATTAACAGTTTTCACATGATTTTATGTTTGCAATTCTGCATCTCCAAATTTTTTCAAAGGTTTTCCATGTCCTTTGACTTTAAGATCAAAATCACCTTTTTTGAATCGTTTAAACCAGCGTTCACAAGTATCATGAGATGGAGCATGTTCACCAAAATTGTCAATTTCTAGAGACGCATTTCTACCAAAAGTTTATTAAATTGAAATAGTTACATCTAAAGCCTAAATATTATTTAAGGGGACGGTGGGCTCTTAGGTTTATTTAATAGAGATAACTGTTCTTTAATGAATATCACCTTATTATTTAAAATTTTTTAAATGTCAAAAAATATTACAAGCTTAGTAAATTATTTTTAGCAATTGCTTCATGTTAAAAAAAAAATGTTTTTTAATTGAAATTTTGGCAAACTTTCAAAATATCGGTATAAATAGACAACTTTATTAAAATTTTAAATTTTGCTATCTAAAAAAATATAATTTAAATAAATTTGAAATAAATATTTTTCTTTTATAGTAAAATTCAAAATTTTTTTAGTACTGAATTTATCGACTAAAAAATTAATTGAAATATCATCTTAAATTTTATGACCAGACGACCAAATTATTTAAATTAAATTAAATTGATTAGGTTCTAAAAAAAATTTTCCTCCTATCAGATTAAGAAATTAGTAATGTGATAATTTTTTAATGGATGGTTGTTTATTAACTTGTTAAATAAGATTTAGTTATTTCGCCTTTAAAGGAGAGTTTAAAGACGTTTTTAGACATTTAAAATTTATTGCAAAATCAAGAGTTGAAGTTAATTTAGAGAGATTTGGAGAGTAAGCTCACCTGGGTGAAGAAGAAACAGGCACCGAGAAAGCCGCGCCTCACGGAGACACGCATCCTGTTAACAAGAGAAAGAATAGGTGAACAGGTGAATAAGTCAATTAGTATCAATTTCCAAATGAAAAGGAACCTGATACAATCAAACAAAGAGTAGTAATTTACTAATAATTGAATTTTTCTCTAAATGAAAAAAAAAAGTAAGTGACGTACGGACAACCCTTTATTATTGCTGAATATCAAAAAAATAGGGGTGCCAAGAATGAAAAGTTTTTGTAAGAAGAGTAAATGAAATAATTAAATAAATATTGAGCCACATAAACAAGGTTAAAAAAGTGGAATATTTCAAATGTATTATGCTGCGAGGTTAGTAATTCTCTTTTAAAAACAAAAAAAAATTATAGGATTTTTAAATTAAACAAAAATTTTATTTTCTTTTATTTATCCTTAAAAAAATCTGACTATTAAAGAACAAAATTGTACAGCGAATCCCATCTTCTAATGCGCCTTCCACATAGATAAAAATTTAAGCTAAGCGGTTTAAAAGGTAGCCTCTAGAGTTCGTTCTTGTAATTTTAATTAATTAATTTTTAAATTTGAATTATTTTCACTCCTTTAATCATAAGATTTTTGGAAGAGAAATTTCCATTCTTTTGAGAAAGTCAGACTAACACTCTGCTGAGTGTTTCAAAATGTTATAAAAACTATAAAATTATAATTTAGCAAGACATTATGGAAAAAAAAAGCAAATATTGAAAAAATATTTTTTATTTTTATTGAAATAAAATTTTGACTTCCAGGACTTATTTATTTTTAGGTCTTTTCGGCACCTTGGATCAGGAGACTTGAAATGATACTCATATATATTTATTAGGATTCATATTATCCAGGCATATTTATTTATATAAATAAATTTTTATCGGGCTGCCTGGAATCCGAATCCACATCTCTTGGCTTTTAAGGTCATGATTTTTTTTTAAGTCTTTTTCGGCATCTGAGGCCATTTAGACTCCGTGAAGCAAAACCTTTGCCTCTGCACCAAAAGACAGGGTAGGGTTTTAAGGTTACCAATAATGACATTGAAAAAAATTCTAACCTCTTGGTCATGGAATGGGGGCTGACTTTCAGAACTTAATTACTTGACAATCAATAGATCAAATTAAATTTTTAATTTCATAATTGTCCATTCATTTTTAAATGTATAAATCTAGACTAACATTTAAATTATTATTTTTGTCATACATTTTTAACGTGTCCATTTTTATTTATTTTGATAGGTTGACATAATAAATATTAAGAGCATTCTAAAAAAAATGAAAGCATGAGATATCAACTAACAAAACCAGCCGCTCTTGGTTTTATTAAATTTAATTTATGTTAATTGATAATTATTATTTTTTTTTTATTAATAATTCATTAATATTTATTCAATTAAAAACAGTTTAAAAATTTCAAAAAATACAGTTGATTAATTGTGACTACTCAAAGATTGATAAATTCATTATTTTTATAAAAAAAAAATTAATAAGTATAATTTTATTATTTACAAATAAAAAAAAAGTGCATGAATAATTTTGTTGCTTCTCTTTTGGCTTCTAAATGTGACAGACAAAAGATGGATTTATATGATTAATAAATTAATCACATTAAGAAAATAGACATGAATCAAAAACCCATTCGCATCTTAAACGGTGTAAAATATATGCAGCAAAAAGTAATAAATTAATATAGAAACTAAAATTATTATTAAATGTATAATATTATTTGGAACTTTTTGAATTAATAATTATATTCAAGTGCGAAGGGAGAGGTGAGAGGGTGGCGTTTGGTGTCCTCCCATTGTGAATATGCTATGTATTTTATTAATTTTTTTATTTGTAAAACTCAAACAAGGTTTATTAGTTCATCTTCAATCCAATTTGATCGTGGTATTTATGTCCAAAGGTGATCAGCTTGTATTTGAAATACATATAACATATAGGTCTTAAATAAATTTATTTATTTATTTATATACATATAAGAGCGACAATGATGTTATTTTGTTTTATGGTACATTTTTATTGGTGAGTATTGAGAGAAATCAATCAGGTTTGGTTTAATCGAAAAATTCATTAGTAAGTCATTTGGGCTGCACCTAATCATTCAACACTCACACCAATGAGACTAACATAAAACAAATTAACATCATTGTCACTTTTATATGTATACATGGTTATATGTATTTCAAATACCTTTTTTGGATAAATACAACGTTCAAATTGGACTGAAGGTGAACTACAAAACGTTTCATTTTTAAGTTTTTTTTTAGTGAGCATCCAAAGGGGGGCTTTTGTTGAACCATTATAATCATATATTTCTAGGTATATTTTTAATTATGGCTGAATTACTTTTGGTCAAGGACCCAAAAATAAATAAATAAAAAAATTAATTGTTAGACAAAAATTTTAATAAAAAAATCCAAAACAATTTAAAAAAAAAAAAAGTTATTCGTTAGTTTTTTTTTTTTTTTTTTTTTTTGTTTTAATTCATTTAAAGTCAATTTAGGGCTTCGATTGCCATTTTGACTATCAGAAAATATATTATTATGATGAAAAGTCAGTATAGATTTGTTCTAGGTGGATGTTCAGCATTCTTGTTTCTCGGAGCCCATCTATCAACAATGCTTGGCTTTGCTTATTGTCAATGATCTCGGTGGCTTCCCTCTTTCCTGCCAAGCCCGCCGGCTCTTAACTTCGATCCATCATATAAAAAATTTTTCAAACTAGTTCGACCTCTTTCTCCTCTCATTAATAATGTCAGGTTCCTTTTTTGGGCGTAAGTAATTTTATAAGAGTATATTCTGGATTAAAATATCTAGGAGAGAGAGGATTAGAGAGCGCGGACCCGTGCAAAATAATAAATTTTTCACTACTTACGAGCAATTAAAAAAAAAATTGCTTAGTATTATGCGTTGTCCCTCGATACGTGCCAGCCCATAAGACTACTAAAATATATTTAATTTTTATTTCAATAAAAATTGCAACAAATGACAACAATTTTATCCATTAAAGATATTTTTAGCCTTTCATGATTTTGTTGAATTATAGAGATATCGCTACATTTATTTATCAAACTAGTGAATCCAATTTGAAAATTGAATCATTGGCACAATTGTGAAAATTGTGACAAGTGTAAAGAGAGTTTTCATTGAGAAAAAAAAAGCTTAAAGATGTTATAATCGAATCAAATCGAAGGGTAATAGGACTTTGAAAACAAAGAAAATTCAGAAAGGAGAATAAATTCAATCAGTTTTTGGTAATAATCGTTAGAAAGCGAATGGCTGGTTGGCCTTCAAAAAAGCGCTCTTTTTGATGAACAAAAGTTAAGCCATTCCTTGCATAATAATTAATAATAAATATCAAGAGAAAAAATATTTAATTCAGTAATTGACATTACAATGTGAGTAGGAATTGTTTCAAGATGTCAAATGACACACAATTTAATAATCTTCCTAAAATTATCAATTAATAATTGACAAGAGTTAAAAAAAAATTTTTTTCTCGTACGAAAAAAAAATACATAAATAAAATTTAATGAAAACAAATTCCAAAGTGTTAACTAAGATAGGAAGATGGATTCCTCAATGCATTTCGTTCTATGAAAATTCTATTCAATAGAATAGGACAATTATTCCGCGCTTCTAGGTGTTTAGATTGATTAATTTTTATTTTCATAATACATGTTTCCATAAAACAAAAAAAGAAAAAATTAAGTGAGATTTATTAAGGGTTTTTGATTTTGTTCCAAATGCCAAGAAGGAGCTTTTACTGAAAAAGAAAGATATTTGAAAGTTTTCTGAAAATAACGTTAAGAATGAATACCTATTAAAATTAAACATCAGTGGTGAGAAGAGAAGAGAACATCCTCTTTAACAACCCACTCTCAAATGAAATTGGACAACCTGTATCTTTTGTTTCGTCTTAATAGATAATAAAAAGACCCTTATGAAATCCAAAAATAATATATTCAATAATAGATAATTATGAAATTTGATAATTTCATGTAACTCCCCTAATTATCCATTAAGTCGAAACAAAAGACACAGGTTGTCCAAATACATTTGAGGGGAGGTAATAGATTAGGTGGAATGATATGATGAATTTAGTATTGCAGGGTTAGAACCGTCCAATCAGAGCGCAATAGCCACATTGCCGAATTTTCCTGCCTGCTCCTCTGTCGAGAGGACTGAAGTTATTTAAAATAGAATGTGGAAATAGATATAGTAAAATATGTAGGAGGTAGAGAAATAGGAAATAAAGTGAATACTCTTTATAGATGGCTCAGTCGTCTGAGGTGTGTTTCTCTCAGGCATCCCGGATAAATCTTCCCAAGCTCAAGGATCATGGATCCCAGTGAATGAGCTTATTCGGTCCATTGAAATGAAATAATTCCTATAATAAAAATTTTTTGTGAGCAATTTTATTCTGTGATATATGCAAAAGGTCACCCTAGTGTCATCATTAATTAATTCTCTAATTAAATTTTTTATCCATCAAATAAAAAGTCAAACAAAATAATTTTTTTTTTTGTGTATATTTACTTAATATTCAAATATATTTGAAAAATCATTAAAATATCTATTTAATGGCATTTTAAAAAGAAAAATATTTTGTAGTACAATATAAATAAGACCTGGAACGGTACATAAGTTTATTATCTCTCGAAGCTGAGATACTCATAAATCCTTACATTTATCTTGATAACATTTAAAGAATTTAGAGACGTAGATGGGCTACCGTAATAGATTCAGGTACAAAAATTTCGGAATAGATTTAGGGATCAAAGTTCGGAATGATGACTTTATGCCTGGAGGCAATGCAAATCGATGCTGGTAAAAACCATTAAGAAAGAGAGAGAAAATGTATTTAATGTCGCCATGAAAAATGAAGCTGTCTTCCACAATGGAAGATATTGACATCATTAAAGAGGTTAAAGATAAGGAGAGGGGAGTATCTCCTGAAGTCATTTTTACCTATTATAGCTTATGTTTATTAACCTATTAGATGGGTAATTTGCTAACCGATTAAACTTTCCTAACGCCCCATTTTCAACCATTTATTTACCCGTCGTTTCTTCAAATTTCCTTAACTAGCATTTTATATAGTAATCTTTTACATATTTTTTTTCTCTTCTATGATGGGTTCGTCTTTAACTCCTGGCCATTGGAGTAGAGACTACTCCAAGGGTCAGGATGTTTAACGTCCTAAGCAATAATTTGACTTTTTTTATATATAAAATGTATGTATGTTTATTAGAATATGAAGACAAAATCATTTATTTTTTTATTTAATTCTCAACGCTACTTTAAAGGAGTGAAATCGATCTTCACAGAGAATATTTATTTATTATTTGACTGTTATTTTTTTGGATTTCGGCATTGAAATTCATTCACTCAGAAGCTCACTCTGGTGAATTCTAGAGTGACCCGAGCTAAGACTGACATTTTTCTCTGAACCTTGCCAGACTTCCCACCACCCTCTCATCAAATGAAAATTTATGTTACCGTCCGACTTGATCTTCCTTTCTATCATATCTTATTTTCAAAGCCCATGCCGAAACCCGGGAACAAGGCAAAGACAAAGAAGAAGAAGGCTTAATAGTAAAAATTATTTAAAATAATTGGCTAAATTAATTTCAATAAATATGAGAGGAATATTTATATAATATATTTATTTATTATATTATATATATTTATTTTATTTGGGATAGCATTCGATGCCGGAAGAGAAAAATATATTAAAGTATGATATTTATAATTAAACAGAAATTAAACTCCAGGGGTGTCTAAATATAGATTAATTTAAAAAAGGAAGAGGTCGAAAATTTTTACTTTTGCTCCATCCTCTCGGTTAGGAAGAACATGAAGCAATATTAATTCTATACGACTCCAGAATTTATGACTCCCAAAGAATTTAAAAGCGGTATTGTTGTTGGCTTCACAAAATATTAATATTTATATTTAATTGATATAAGAAAAATTTTGTGAAGTTCACCTATTGACAACAATGAGTGTTCGTGACCTCTTTCAAATAATGAAGTGCTATCATCTCAGATTTTCTGATTCTAAAATTCAGAGTCAAGTTCCAATTGTCCTCCGAATTTTATGTTGGGTGGAGCCTTTGTGACATTTGTTATTCATATGCAAATACTCTGGGCGGAGTTTATAATTTTTTTTTTTTTAGATTAAAAAAAAATGTTTTCTAAAACAAAAGGTACATAAAACCTATTGACACAACAATTCAGGAAAAATATACACTATCATTTTAATTGTTTGAAAAAATAAAAGGCCAAGGTTTCGACAACTTCAAAGGGGCGTTTTTTTAAAATGAAAATGGAGTAAATAGGAAATATGAATGAAGAGGCCAGTCCATTCTAAACAAGGAAGTGAGTCAGAAGAAAGTTTTTTTTTTCTTTTCAAAGGCTAGCTGATTTTCTTCATTACTAACCTGTTATTATATTAAACAATTTTTTTTTTATATATATAGTATAGTGTAGTAAGTGAGTATTAAAAAGCTATTAAATCAAAGAAGATAAATAATCTACAAGCTTTAGGATATTCAACAAATACTGTCAAATTTAAATGAAATTAATATATTTTTTACTCAACCTTTTTTTTTTCGTGGTCCGCTAATTGAGGTAATATTTTTTCGCGGATCGGTAAGGTAGAAAAATTAAATAAAAATAAATAAACTTTTACATTGGACAAGTACAATTCGAAATAAATAATATGCATCCATTCTTTATAATAAAAAATGTAAAAGTAAAAAATTTGACAAAATAAATTAGTAAATCCAATTAAAAACTTAATTTAAATTTAACTTTTTAAATAGTGTTATTTCTCTGCGGACTAGGAAAAATTTCTGACGGACCGGCTCCTGGGAACCGTTTTGTAATGTAATGGGATTATAACAAATTTAAAAATGTGTCTTTAATAGATAAGGTAATAGGAAATTTTTATAATATAAAATATTTAATTTTATTGTACAATATTTTATTCTTTTTAATGTCTAAGAGTTTATTTATAATTCAAACAAAACTTCATAAATTCAAAGAAACATAGTAAATTATCATTGAACACATAATAAACATAAAAAATATAATGTTTGAATTGATTAAAAGGTCAAATCTTATTGCCTTTAGATATCATATAAAATGAAATTGGGATACCTAAAGATCAAGTGTTTCAAGCCTGATATATAATAATAATAAAATTTTTTTTCAAAAGCATCGTAAATTCATCATTTTTTAAAATAACAGTGGAGATGAAGAACCCTTGGAATAAACAAAACAAAAAATATAATTAAATTATATTATATAATTTGTTGGTTACAAAAGGTTCTCGAACTGCAGTTTCTTTAAATAAATGACTGAACTTTAAATTTTTTACCTTCTTACCATAAAAAACAAATTTTATCTATTAATAGATATATATTTTTTATAAATAACAAAAAAAAAGAACAAAATTGTTTGTTTGTTTCACTCATTTCATGGTGCATTTAATTTTTATTTTATTATTAATTTAAAAAAAGGAAAAGAAAGTAAGAGGATATGGGTCTCTATTTTTAGACCTCCCGTGAAGTAGGGTCCGGTGCATTGTAGTTCCGCCACTCCTTTGAGGCACCTCATCCCCCTCCTGCGGCGATACTACGACTGCTAACTTGCCGGACTACTTCGATCATTTCCATGATTTTATCGACATTTTCGACGAGGGGCCTTCCTGTGCGAGGTGCATGTTTAACATCAAAATTACCGGAACGGAATCGACGAAACCAAAATTACGCGTGATTGGTTGTGAGTATCAGGACCATAAACACCTTTCACAATTTCAGCCGCCTGGCTTGCATTTTCGCCTTTATCGAAGCAAAATTGTAAAATATACCCAATTTTCTCTTTGTTGACGTCCATCTTTTACGCGCTAAATTTCACAACTGAATTGATCAATCACAAAACTGTTAAAGAATTTTTTTTGTACGGAATGTCACTTTTTCAACAAGTATAAGTATGAACCTATGCGATCAATACATCACGAGATATATATCACTAGAGTCATCAAGTGAAAAAATAATGGATTTCTTTATCCCCAATCTATTATATCAATATAATAGGCTGCAAATTTCTTTTTACACCTTTCGTCAATTTACACAGCCATTCAACTTCATCTTCAAGGAAAATAACATTCGACACAATGAGCTTTTATATGCGGCACAAAATTCGCACAAAGTATATATTTGTAATATACATTACATTGTAATAACAAGTATACCTATCAACTTATATGGTCCGAGGCAAAAAAAAGTTTGAATACGACTGTTTTATAATATTATTGTGTGTAAATAAATTTATTAGTGTGGAAATAATAAGATTCTCTAAGCTCTTTATTTTTGTATAAATAAATTTATATTTTAAAAAGTTACTGATTACGAAAATAAAAAAAACCTACAAAATATTGTAATTATTCCTTTCATCACCGTATTGTGTTGTTTTTCGGGAGAGAGGGGTAGCAAACTGAAGTGTTGTCCTGGAAGGCACTAATTCAAGATAGGCCCCTAAGTATAGATATGGAGACGTAAGAATTTTAAGAAAAAAAGAAAAATTCGGCAATCAAGGTAAAGCAAAAATCTCAATTATATTAAAGAGTATGAGAGCTTCTATGGAGATGACAAAAATATTTTATTTTTATGCTATAAAATTAATTGAAAAAAAAATATTTCGCCCTTATTATTGTCAACCGGATTGCATGACTTTGTACGAAAATCGAACGGTACGTGGTGGCCGACCCATGGCCTGGTCCAGCCAAATGCCAAGGCCTTCTCTTGGGGCCAGCCGGGGGCTCCAGGAACCCTGGGGGTCCAGGGGACTCCGCCCTCTCTGTAAAGTAGATCTCCTCGATCTCCCTCCCCCGAATCTTGACGAGTGTCAACAAATTCGTGAGAGGGCAACCGTTTAAGGAATTTTAATTTAAAGTTCAATTTGTGACATTCAGATCAGGAAATGTTTCGACTCATCTGCCTCTCATCACATCGAATCTTTTTTTAAGATCAGAAATAAACAAGTTAATAAATTATATTATAATAATATCAATTTGTTTTATTAAAAAATTATTTCGTGCGATTTTTATTTGTTAAAATTTAAATTAAAAAAAAAAATAATGGGAAATCTGAATTGTAAAATCATAATAAATAAAAATTCAATAAAATCAATTATAAATTCAAAATTAATTAAATTAGTAATATTTTAACATGTAGCTTAACAGGTAAACAAATTAAAAAATTAAAAAATAACATTACCAAATTTGATATATTATTAAAATTAGTGCTAAATTTAGTCATCAAAACATTGTGACTAATATAAGCCCCATTTTAATATTTTTTTGAACAGTAATTCATTAATAATAATAAATTAAGAAACATTATTTATTTATACATTTAATTATTTTATTATTTTTTTTTCCCCTATAAAAAAATAAAAAAATAATTTTCTCGTATCTAAATTTTTTTTTCAATTTTTAAGTAATTTTCGACTTCAATTATACATTTAAATATTGAAGATAATTAGTACCGATGGCTTCTGGCGGACGTTCAACACTCTTATTTCTCGGAGACCAACTATCCGAGGTTCAGCAGTGCTTGGCTTTGCTTATTTACAATGATTTCGGTATCAGTTACTCTTCATATCGACATTAACTAATAATAAAAAATTTTATTTTATTTATGCGAGTAGCTGAAATAATTTCAAATTAAATAATGAAAATATCACAATACCTCAAATAAATTTTATTGTAAATTTAAATGAATTTTTATTTGAAAATTTAAATTAATCATGTCACTTTACAATAAAATAATTTTAAAATTTTAAAATAAGGGATATATCAATACATATTTTTGAATCTCATTTTTATTAATATTTTAAGTTAGGAAATGGCTTGCGACTGAACATGAATTGAACATTTATGTATGGGAAATACCCATTTATTAGAGAAAAGAAAATAAACTTGTTTTTTTTTTTTTGAAAACACACTTTAAAAAAGTTCCTAATACTTTTTGAGGCTTTCTCTATTTTGAGGAAAAATTATTCTTCTCTTGGATGGATATTTTAAAAGGATATGATTTTTATCAAGAGTTTGTCTAAGTTCTTCAAATTTTAATTTTTTGATTAAAATAATTTCTGATATTGAAAAATAAATATAATATAACAACATAATTACATACTATTGTACTATAATTTTCTTGATAACTCTCATTCTTTAAATTTCTGATTATATCGAAGGTTTCCAGAAATTAAATTTTAAAAATTACGAAATAAATTTGAAAATTAAAAAAATATTTGAAATAAGTCAGATGTATTAGAAAGTAGTTTTTTCTTGAAGATTTATAATTATATTTTGTCATTTATATATTATTGTCAGATCTGATAATATTTCTTAGAGTAGTTTGTAAAGATGATATTTGAAATGTTGGTATGGTAATAAAAGTAATTTTTGAAACTTGTTTCCTATACTATATATATATTATTTTAAAATATATTCATAAATGACTCTACAAAAATTTGAAGTTCATGGCCATAGGAGCCAAATTCCTTCATACTCTCTTCCCTTCCTAAGCCATCTCGATCCAATCACATAGAGACCTCTTCAATTCTTAGGTCTAACCCCCTTTCAATTTTAGACACTCTACAAGGATGTTAAAAGATTACTTTTTGACGTATCATGTTCAACAATAGAGAATTAATACCAACTTTGCACTGGCCCTTGGTGAAGAGGTAGAGATTTCGGCTTTAGGTTAGTGATTCGCTTCCCGTCCTGAGCGACAAAAATTTATTTATATTATATTGACTACCAATTAATTTAAATAAATAAGTACGGAGTCTCAGATGCCGAAAATGACTTTAAAAAAATATAGACCAACCTTCATAATATCTCGCGAAGAAAATCTGGCAAGGATGTGGGAATAATTTCAGAAATAGTAATCTCATAGCTATATAAATAATTAGATTATGAATTAGGTAGAAAGAAATTTAGATTTCATTAATAACATATCATTAGATAACTGTTTATAATTTAAGAAAATCAAATTAATTATTAAAAATAGAGAAGAAATTAAGAAAAACTAATGAATTATAAATAATTAGAAAATAACCAAAAATGTCGGAGTTAATTGAGTCGCTGATATCTTATGTGATATTATATTAAAATTTAATTTTCAAATTAGAAACCATTTTGCATAAATAAATCGTTGTTAAAAAATTTCATCAGTTAACTTTTGCTCACATTATCTATACAATTCATATGCGTATTATTTTATTTTTGTATAAGTAAAAAAAAAATTATTACTTTAAAATATCATAATTAAATAGATAGTCATGATAGATGTCTTTTTAAATTTCGGCCTTCATGCTTAATTTTCTTTATACATCAAATTAATTCTTACGGATATTAAAATAATTCCAAATCAAAAATGATTAAATGAATGAACAAAAAAAAAAAGTGTTGAGGGTGTTTATCGTTTCAAGGCGAACCGAAAAACTTTCGGAAAGGCATCACGCGGCGGCAACGGGACTGGTTTCGAGGCTCCTCTCAACATCTGAGCATCTGGCCTGGACCAGCACGTGTGTTTCGTTCACGTCGCAGACACCTTATTATTGTGAGGAACGTAGTGAGTCAATGGATGTGTGGGTGGCGTAGCTTCTGGAAGCAAATGCCAAAATCACCACCCACGCGTTTAACTACTCCAGTTATAAATCAATAGGAAGCATACTCGACTACTGAAGGAGCCAGAAACTGAATATGGAAAGAAAATTACCTCTTATTTGGTTTAGAGAATAATTTAATTTTGTATCCCTGACTTAGAAAAAGGACGAAAAAACTAAAAATTTAAATAGTAAAATATAGAGTCCAACAAAAAGATCATATAAAAGGGCGTGAAAAAATAAGCCATTCGCGCCGAGAAGAGAGACCGTATTTTCATGACATTTAAAAACGAAAAATTTATATGACTTTTATGATAATTATTTTAGTCTTTTATGTAGTATTTTAATTTTTTACAAGTAATTAACCGAATATCATTGAGAAATTATTTTATAATAAAGGGCAGAATGGATGAAAAAAGAAATGCATATACTACCAGTCGAGTTATTCTCAGAACAGAAGAGAGTGCAGTAATGAGTGGAGCCAGCCCCTTCTAAAGGATCTAGGTGGAGGAGTACAGCCGGGAAATAACGAACGAGGGTTAATCAGATCTTGTGATTGGGTGAAAGAATCTTGTTAGAAAAACTTTTTCCTGACAGTGTTTTAGAGTGGGGTTAACATTTCTAAAATTGATTGTGGACTAATTTTTCTCTGAGGCCTCCACCATCCCCAATATCCGAATGTCTTTCTGGGATTTCTCATTATTTATAACAGCTTTATGTTATCGATAATTTAGCAAAAAATGAACTTACTCATAAACTTGCATTTTTAATTAACAAGAAAAATATTTTTTTATAAGTTTAAAACATTTATTATGTTTATATATATTACATCTTTTTGTTAATTTATTAACTCTTTTTTTTTAATTATTTGAAATATGTTTGAGAATTTTTTGAATTTATTTATGATTTTATTAAAATCAATTAAGAAAAAAAAAATATATACTCATATATAAATTAGGAAATAAAATTCTATTCAATGATTTATAATCAAATGCGAATGATAAAATAATGGATAAATTTATTATTCCTTCTCAAGGGAAGAGGTTAAGAAAACGACTGACCCGAGATCAATTAAGGTTTGTGTTTACATATAGCCCTATGAAGCAAAGAAAGAAAAACTTAACCCTGTCCCTTGGTGCAGAGGTCCGACAAAGGCAGAGGTCGATTCCCGTCCTGAACGACAAAGATGTTATATTTACTTCCAATTAATATTAATAAATAGGGACGGAGTATAAATGCCGAAAAAGACTTAAAAAAAACTTGATTCTATAAGGGCAGTAGGAGGATCCATAGGTCCCTGGTTGCTCCCCCAGATTTACACCATTTACCACGCATGCGCAGTTTTTAAATCCTTAGGAATTAACAACTAAGCATGCGTGATCCTCTCTAAAGAAGTTCTGGAGCAATTAGAAAATTCATTTGTGAACAGGTCATTTGGGATGTTCAACCAGGAAGCAAAAAAATTTATTCAACCCATGGTATCAGTGAATGAGAATTAATGGATAAGAGAAAAATTGTATCAAAAAAATTTTTTTTCTTTTCCATTATGTATATATTTAATATTGTGAAAATAAAACGGTTTATCAAACAAATTCAAAAATGACGTAGGGGACTGGTTATTGGAATTTCTTTTCTAATATTGACTTTATTACCTATATATCGAATCAACAGAACTAAAATTTGTTTTAATTATTAGTTTGATAAATAAATTAAAAAAATTTTTAATTTATGTTTATAAAAACTTCATTTTTTCTTAATAAATATACATGAAATGTCAATCAAAAAAGATTAACGACTGAATTAAATTAAAAAATTTTAAGAAATCGCTATCTCTAAGTGAGATCAGGTAAATTATGTGTTTTTGATTTCTTTTCTGTTTATAACTTTTAAAAACTATTTTTATACCGTAATACCTGAATACTTAATAATTAAATTATTAAAAATCCTTATAATGAAAAAGAAAGTGTGATTGCACTTTTTGTAATTTAACATTGCCCAAATAACCTGTTCATAAATCAGTCAT
>JAAAKE020139904.1:0-13540 GCA_010014785.2 Anisolabis maritima
GCTTCATAACACATGGATCAGCGCATAATAATAATAATATTTAAAATAATTGGCCACAATCCCATGTTGATATAATTAACCAAATGAATACTTCCAAAATTTTTAGAAAAAGCTCATTGAAGAATAGCTTCAAAGATTTATATCATGTTATGGTGGGAGTATAGGAAAAGAAAAAGGACAACTCTATAAGCATATGCAAGTTCTAATGTCAATGTCTCTTGACATAGAATAAATTTACTTTAATCATTCATCCATCATAAATATCTAAATATGCTATTTTTTTTTTTTTTATTCTTATTAATATTCTACAACAGCTGTTTTAGAAATTAGATCAGATATTATTCTTAATAGGCAATTTTTATGATGACGTTTACACATTTATATTTTTATCAGAGATTGATAATGGGAGATTTCCTGGATTTAAAAAAAATTATCTCGATTACTACGATCAAGAAATATAACCATAGGCTGCAAAAATTAATTCATCTTTCAATCCAAATTGCTAACTCACTAATGATTTTTCAATTAATTGATCTAGGGTTTATCTGGGAAGATTTTAAGTGTTAGCTGCGAATGCGTGCTTGAAGAATCCTGGAGTAATTAATCAAAACAATTTAGTAAATTGGTTATTTGAGTTGTCAACTTTCCAGCAAGAAAAACTGATGAATGCATCGAAAGTAAAAAGATAATTATGTCGAAATGAGTATTTCTCAACCTTTTTTCAATCGCTCATCACCCTCCCCCCTTTATATTTTCTCTTAACTATTGTATATAAGTAATATATACGAAAAGTATTGTTTTCGCGCGAGATTTCAACGGAAATACACGTATTGAGGTCCTCTGAAACTAAATGTGTGTCTCACCAGATTTTTTCAAATTAAATTGAATTTTTTTATAATATTGATAATTGATTTAGACCCACAAATAAAATATCTCAAAAAAGAAAAGTTAATATAAAATTGTGGACCGGCTAGAGGGCTCAAAGCAACTCAACAAAATTCTTTTCGTCTCGGTGTTCCTTGGTATGATCATTTTTTAGGCCTTTTCACAACTTCTTTGCACTGCTAAGTCTCGTTACTGGAACCCTTGTTTTTTCTATTTCAGGTTGAGAAATAGTGTTCTAAGGTCTAAATGGCTTCAGATTTTGACGGATAATAATAAAATTTCCATTATTCGATTAAAAGATACATTTGTTGTAATTGAGTTCATAATAAAATCCTGGTTCATTCTTCATTCTTATATAATCGCTGTGATCTATGTCAAAAGATAACCAACCGAATCATTTGCAAAATACGGTTATAAATTACTTAAGAAATTATTAAATGATTCGAATAAAGAAACAAACAAACAAAAATGTTTATTTTCAGTGTTTTGTTGTGCTAATGATTCAAGAGAGAAATATGTGAGTGTGTGTGCTTGTGTAAGAATGTTAGAGACGCATATCTGCCAGTGTATGTGTATTATATTATACAGTATATAGAGGCCAGAATAACGAACTTGTTCAGGCATCAGGTTACCACCGTCAATGCCGCTCTTGTTCGGGTCTCAAAATAAGAATTTCCTTTAAGATACCAACCTCTACAATCTAGCTTTAAAAATTTGTTATATTCATCTTTTTTGTTTAACGATGCTAGCAGGAAATATATCATTTGTATAAATTCTTGAGTAATTGTATATAAGTAATAAAGTTATTTAATTATTTTATTGAATATTGTTTTATAAATTTACTGAAAATTTTAATAAAAAATTATTGGAATTTTCTTTGAATAAAAGAGAATCCAGGGGCCCAGTTCAAAGGGAGCCCAAGGGAGGCCGGGCCTTCCAAAAGTAGAAAAAAAAATTACAAAATTCAATTCCACATTATAATAAAAAGATGAAAAAAATTACAAAAATAATAAGTTTAAATGGAATCATTTGCAAATAAAGAAAAACTAACTCTAAAGGGCACTCAATAAATAATTTGGTCCCTTTAAACTCCGTTCCCCCCTCTTCCCTAAAAATCCTGTTTATTTTTATTTAAAAGTTTGTCTACATATAAAAATTTAATCTAGGAATGAAGGCTTAAATATATTTCGTTTTACACAAATCGATGTAAAATTTTAGTGTTTGCTTTTTATTATAAGAAGAATGTAAATAAAATAGTTTTGTGAAATTTATTTAAAGGTAGGCAACCAGCTCAAAAGGCAAACATCTTTGGTAGCTCTCTATAAAAGAGAGGCGGTTTTTTTTTTTTTTTTATTAAATATAATATAGATAAATTTATTCCAATAAAATAATTTTATTTTATCTATTTGGATTCTAGTGTTCCCTTTTTCTTTTTGAGTTTCTTGTTATTTCTATAAAAATAATCTTTTTGAACTTAATGGGGCGCTGATGACTGAGCTCAAATCGTATTTCTCTTTCTTTGTATCTAGAGCAAACCAAAAGAAGTTTAGCTAGGATCTCAATAGAGAGGGAGCTAAGAGTCCCTTTATAGAAATATCTTTAAACCTCTGTTTGCATCTCTGCATTTAGACTTCATCCATATTTATTTAAATTAATTGATAATCAATATAAATTTTAACTCAGGACGGGATGCGAATCATCAACCTTCGGAACGTGAAATGTGATCAGTGCATCTCTCCAAAATATTAATCATTAATAAATATATTCAGTTCTGGGGTCGGACTAAATTTTCTGCGGTCTAAATGAAATGAAAATAAAATTATTTTAATTTAATATTCTAGTGGTATTTTTTAGATAATTTCCTTTTGAAATGAAATGGAAATGAAAATAAATGATGTGCTAACTTATTTATTTTTTCTGGGGTTTCTTTTCTTCTCACTCAATTTATGAAAGTTTTTATGCTCGGTCTCCTCTGTTCAAAAGACCGGATAATGGAATAATCTCAAGAAAATTCTTTTATTTTCTTCCAAAAGACTTTTTAAAATAAGAATTCTTTAATTATAAATAAACCAAAGCATAAAAAGATTTAAAAAATTTTTTAATAAGTTTTGTTGCAAAAATGTTAATAGTAATAAGACTTTTGGGCCGAAAGAAGTTTGTGCTTTGTCTCTATTTTCTTGATAAACTACGATCTTCCTCCACATCTCCTCTTCCAAAATGTGTTAATATTAATAACATCATCCATATTTATTTAAATTAATTGGTAGTCAATATAAATTAATTTTTTTTTTTGAGTTTTGAGAGGCTGCCTTATTGCTGATCCTGCATATTGGAGGAATTTTTTTCTTTTATTATTAGCTACTCCATATATGAATTATTCATTTCATAATTTTTATCAGAATCATTATGCAAAAATTTTTTATAATTTTTAATAACACATTTTTTTGTTTTAAAATAAAAACTTTCTTAAGATAAATTATCACTTGGCCTCTATCCTTATTTAATAATCCAGAGGAGGGTCAATTTACTATATAGTAAAATGCATAAAATCCATAAAATTTTATGAAAAATAAATGGGTTAAAATTATGTTATGAATGAATAATAAAATTGTTAAATGAAAATATATGAATGACTTCCGATGCCGAAATACAAAAAAAAATTAATTCGTGATCTTTAAGATTTTAGAAATTTCCATTTAAATTATTACTATCAGATGATTGACAATTTCTTATGATGAATTGCTCTATTTAAAATGTTATTCAAATCAACAAATAAATCTCAAAATAATTGTGTTTTTAATTAAAGATCTTTTTCCCTAGAATTGGAAGAAATCCAACGACAATTTTGTATGATGCTTACATTTCGTCTAATTTATAATGAATTAATTTGTTTGTATATTTGGAAAGTGTTAATTTCACTTTAAGTTATTAAATGTAAGTTATATTATAAAATAAAAGTTGTTTAGATTCATTTGCTAAATAGACCGTTAAAAAAGGAAAAAGATGCATATTATAGAAAATTTGATATTATTACGGCTTGACTTTAATAAAAACAAAAATATTCTGATTAGTTCCTGCGATCTTGAAACGGAGGGGACTCGAGGATCGGCGAAATGAGGATCAGCGAATCCAAAGAACAAAGCTGTGAAAGAAACCATCGATAGTATAATTTTAAATTAGTCATAAAACAGAATGAATATTTTTATTAGGAGAGGTTTAAACAAATTTTTGGTCTAAACTTTAAAAGAATAACTGGTGGCTAATTGATTTAAATCAATCTTGAGTAGATAAAAATCCAAACCCACGTTTCCTCCATAGTTGAAATGTTGACACTGTCACAGCTCTAACGAATAGGCGAGGGGGGGGGGGGGAAGAGTCAAATACTTTAGTTTTTGGACTTCTCAGATGGCTTACTAACTAATCCAATTCGAACCTGGCAGTCACGTTCCAGACAAATGAGAATGAAGATGAATTTAGGCTCATTAACATTTATTTTTTTCTTCCGTGAATGCCTTTAAGGCAATATCGTTAACTAAAGCGAAAAAGTGGGCGCGATCAATATTCCTAATTATTAATATTTATCTATTAAATGTATATAGAAAAAATAATTAGATTGTTTTATAAAATTTTCTGTGCTGAAATCATTTTTTTTCTCATCTTATATAAGATTTTAAATTAAATTTAACTCTTTCCATTTAATTTAAATAAATATAATCGAATAAGGTCGGAAATATTTCTGCATGATTCTCAATGCTTCTCAAATAGAGGGACGCGCCCCCCTGGGTGGGGGCGTGTGATTCCGGGAAACATCCTTTTTTGGCAGCACTAGAATAAAGTGTAATTGCACATCCACTACAGTAGGTAGCAGCGGCGCTCTCATTGTCAGAGTGTGATCTTTTTTCTTTTTTTTAATGTTAATAAGGATATAATGTTATGCAGAGGTGTACTTATAATAATTCTATAGACAAATGATACTATTTATAGTCGCAGAGAATGGGGGATGGGGGGCGAAATGTTTTCTTCTTCGTAAGAGGGGAGGCGTAACAGAAAATAATCGAGAAGCACTGATTTAGAGGAAGTCTCTTTAACTCTTGATATTGACTATTTGTAACCCTGAAGGAGTGAAGTGAACTGAAGAAGTGGGTGCCTGGCGCACGAAACATAGAAAACGAGAAAAAAAATTGTTTTTATTTATTTATTTTTTTTTAACTGTCTGCGCTCGCGAATTCCAACCTACATGAAATTAACAACATCTACAGCCAGTAACAAATAAAAACCGTCAGTGAAGATTTAACACTTTAATCCCTTCGTCCTTAGTAGTTAAAATTTTGATTCCATAATGTGGAAAGGCTCAAGGGTATATCGTATGAATCATCCTTACTTTGTGACAGCCCCCCCCCCTTACTCCTTGACATAAGCATCAGGATTTGCGAAGGACCGTGATCAAAAATTAATAGGATAAAATTTGGTAATTTTTTTTGTCATAAAAAATTCTTCATCTATTCAAAAAATATTTTTATATAGTAAATCTAATCTACCCAGAGAAAAGAAAAATGAAATAATTTAATAAACCTGTTGATTTTAATACATTTTTATTTTAGGTTTTAAATCCGTTCCCAGAAAAGCAAAGGTATCTGAGATGAATTATTTTCGCTTTCATTTCGGACTATTTAATGGGCATTCTATTATTTATTCTCAGCGAGATCTTTATCAATCTATCTAAGCTATTTGTAATTCCAAACACATTCATGTTTTTTATTTTTATTTAAATAAATGTGACTATCCCATTTTTTTAGTATAATGACCTTAAAAAAAAGATTTTGAGATAATAATAATAACACTAACAACAACATTGAAAGCTTTTTCATTTCATGAAAAATAACAATCTAATGACCTAGACATTTGGAATTTCAATTACGGTTCAATGAATTATATAATTTAAAAGGGGAAATTGTCAATATACCTATAAATAGACAGAGAGAGAGGTGAGAGAGAAAAACACGAAATTTTAGATTAATGGGAATTTCTAGAAAATGTTGAAATAAATTTTTTTTAAATGATGGAAATATTTGATTATAGATTCTTTATGAGATTTGTTGATATGGCTATATAGAGCCAATCGGCAGTAAAAGGACTCAAGATTGCTCTGATTATTTAAGAACTCCTTCGATTTTAAGAGACAGTTGAGTAATAGTTAAGGAGAGAGTAAATGAATTTTTCTTTTATTTTAATAGTGAGAAATACAATTTCTCTTGTTTGGCGCGCGTATTAGAATTTCCCATCTTCTGTTTGGCCTTGTATTTTTAAAATTTTTTTTGGGTGTTGGCATTCCTCTAAGTCATTTCTACATTTTGCAGGAGAGGGGGGAAATAAACGAAAATATTAATTCCTCAAATGGAACACAAGTTTATATGATAAAGAAAATTTTATAGATGATTTAATTCTAGAATGTTAATTTTTTCCAAACCGTTTTTGGCATCTAAGGCCATTTAGACCTCAGTCCAAATTTATTTAAATTTATTAATATAATTTAGATAACCACTGATCTTTGGAACATGGATAAGACCTCTATTCTCAATTCTTCAGGAACATGGGTTTTAAAATGTTAGTTTTTAATATTTGAACAAAGGGAAGTTGGACTGAAAATTATTAAATTCATAAAGCGAGTTATATGATTTTTTATAACTAAAATATTTCTTCATGATAGCCCTAGCCTTTGAGAACTTGAACTATTAAGCAGGACGTGAATAAATTTATTTACTTTATAGAACAGTAATATATATAACGAATAAACACATACAATAAAAAAAGAGCTTTTGTTTAAAAAGTCTCTCCTGTTGGGTTGCATGTTTTTATGTTCCAGGAAGCGCATGCACAGATGAACTGCAGCTGCATACTTTGCTACGTTTTTTTTTCTTACTCTCTTCGATAATTTCTCTTTATTTTAACATCTTTACAAGTGACAGGTTGAGTTTTTATTTTAATTAAGAAATACTAGAGAGATGATTAGGTATTCCAACCTTTGCCATTTATATTCTCTCCCTTCTCTCTTTTTCTATTCATTTATATTTCAAATAATTTTCATGGTTGAAAGCCTCTATTTCTAAAAAAATAAATAAATAATCTTAACCCTTCATTTTTATCTTTGAAGTTTGTTCTTAATGAGAAAAAAAAAATGTATTTTTGAGAAACATAAATATAAATTATATATCTTAGAATGAAAAATTCTTTCATGTGAAAATTTCTTGTCCTCTCGAACTGGAGAAAAAAGGTAAGAGAGCATTTCAAGATGATCAATCATCGGGAAACTCATGACGAAAAAATGGAATCTAAGATACAAATTATGAAAATGTTTACCTTTTTTACCTACTCTTCCAATATCCAATTAAAATAAATAAATGAGTTCGAAGTCGTTATCGTACATAAGCAATATATATTTTCTGATTGCGAAAGCAAAAAAAAATTTTAATTAATTGGTCTGAACTATATATAATGTGAATTGATTTGTTTCTATTTTTCTGTTGCCAATTTCAAAGACATGCGTGCATGCATGCAAGTATCATCAAAACAGTTAAATGCATGCACGCCCGGAGTCTTTAACTTTGACATTATCAGTCACGGCCAATTGAGACTATTTATAAAAAGAAATGGTTTGTTTGGTCATTGATCAATTATTTTAAAAACAATAAGCAATGTTATGTGGATGGTTGTTTGTTATTTGTTTATCTCTAACCCTCATAATCTTTTCATATCTCTTCTATCTTTTTATCAATTATACATGAAAAAATACTTTCTTTTCCTCTGTTTCTTTAACGGTGGTACTTTTCAATAGGGCTGATGCAGAGGTAAAAAGGGCATTGTACTGTTAGTATAAGACTTGGTGAAAAATTTTCGTGTGAGACATTTTTTTATCCTCTCTGAAGAATGCTAAATGGTACTTTAGATAATAAGTGTACGAATTTTCGTTTCCCTGGTGTTGAAGTTATTGTTAATTAAGAAAAAAAACTCAACTTCGAGCCTGTGCCACGTCTACATTTGGGTCGGCCTGAGTATTAGAGATTTTAAATGTGTCACAGTCTTCTCTACTTGTCACTGAGATTTCCAGGATTAATCTTACCCCAATTTTAAAGCTTCACATTAAAAAAAAAATTAAATTAATTTTAAAGGAAAAAAAGATAAAACAAAATTGTAATAACAAAGAAAAATTGAATTTTGAAAAAAAAAAAAAATTAGTACCAGAAAAAGTATAAATTTCAAACAAGAAAAAATATCTTAAACGATTGGCTGGTTCTTCAAAGGGGGGGGGGGGGGAGTATAAACTCTCATTACTGATTATATATTATAGGAAAAAATATTTGTTGTCTCCCTTCCCGAGCAAAAATCTTAGTTACTCCATGGTTATTTATCCTAGATAGAGAGAGGCTATATTTTTAATTTTGAGTGGCCTAATGATTTTCATTCTCACAAAGAGAAATAATCTATTTTGAATCACGTCTATAATTTTAACAAAAGAAGTGAGTTCATATAAAGAATTAATTTTTTTGCATAAGTCTATTGTGCTATAACTATTGCATAAGTAAGTATATCAAAGCATTCAAGATATCGTTACTCGCAATTCTTTTTTAAACAAGATTTACTTTTTTCGTCAGATATTTGAATTATTTTGTTTCTATTTGATAAAACTTAAGCGCTGCCTTTGCTAAAGACGCTCCACAAACGAGTCCTAATTCATTTAAATTTGTAAAAAAAAATTTTTGAAAAAATGGTCTACTGTTAGAGGTAAAATTCAGGCTGACAAGAATATGACGGATATCGGACATAAAAAAGAGATTTATAATTAAATTAAATTTTTTGTTCATAAGTTAGAGACCACTTTGAGGCTTTATTTGACTACCCACTGACTCAATAACTTCAAGAGTAACATAAATTTTCTCCTACCTTTCAATTTAGAATTAGAAGCTTAAAATAAGGATTCATTGCTTACCTGAAACAAGAAAGGAAAAATATAATTATTAGTTTAAAATTTCGTAGGCCATTTAGACTCCGTTCTTATTTATTTATTAAAATTGGTAGCCAATAAAATATAAATAAATTTTTTGTCGCTTAGGACGGGAAACGATACCTCTACCTCTGCACCAAGGGAACAAGGATTAGTTTTAAATTAATAACATATGTAAAAACTGTATCAAATGAGGCATGAATGAAATAAGAATGTCTTTAAAAAAAAATTGAATTATAGAGATAATTCTGAAGAATAAATAGGGGGATGGGGAGTCGAGACCACGAATCATATAGTTGCTGATTGATCGGAATAAAATTTCTTTAAAGAAAAAATGTAAAAGGCCTACTTCTTGTTTAAATAAAAAGTGAGAAAAGATAATATAAAAAACTACAATTCTATAAGTTTTATATGCCCTCTTAGAAGTTGAAAAAGGCGAAACTTTTCACTGATAAATGGTCTAGATGTGTTTAGTTTTTTAAAACAAAGTTCTTGAATTCGATTTATTTATATGGAAAAGAAAATAACTCAAAATCTAGTTTGTTTTATTTTAGTCCTTTCGAGACCATATAGACATTAAACGATACATATTATACGAGGGGTTGCCTTTTATATTTCAGGATTTGAGATCAAAAACAAATCTTTTTGATGGTCAAATGTTAATGCAATATTGAATGTATGCTGGTCCCACTAATGCTCAAGGATACCGCAATCTCACAATAGGTCACATGACGATCTTGCAGTATCAGTATCACGCACAGCATCAATGTTTTCCGGAACAACAAGCGATTTTGGACGACCTTCACGAAACCGTCCTAAACGGCTACGAATGAAGTCGGCAAACCATCGATAAACAGTAGTCCTTGATTATGGTTCATCGCCAAAAATCGAATTAAGTTCATCGATGCACTGTTGTTGGGTCGATGTCTAAAGTTGTAAAAAATAATCGCTCGAAAATGTTAACGATTTAATTCCATTTTTAGCCGAGATGATTTCAAGTTATTATAAACTACACAAATAATGCTCGTATGTCAAAACGTTCTGAGTACGTATACCATCAAAAATGTCACACTTTGCGATAGGAGCGTCAGCTAGTTTAGCGCAATCCGGAAATATAAAAGGCAACCCTCGTATATATTATCGATACAAATGATTCAGGCATATTTATTTATATCATTTGGTATAAATAATCATTTAATATAAATAATCGGACTGCCTGGGATCCGAACCCACACTCCTTGGCTTTTAAAGTTATCAATCATTGACAATGTTAATATCTTTAATCTCTCGGCTTCAGTGGAAGGAGGGGGGGGGGGTTTAGTGAAAAAATTTGAGGATGAATTAATTAGGAATTAATATTTGGTATTTGGGGATGAAGACTCTCCTTGGCCCCTTCTAAATAACATCACAAGTTTGGTTATTCTCAATTTTAAAATTTATATCATTAATACGTAATTCCATTTAAAAATAGTCTTTTAGAATGAATCATAAGAAAATGATTAGATAGATTAGATCCTGTATCAAAATTGAAAGATCAGTTTTTCTTTAGAACATAATGACAGAGAATGGAAAAAAAAGAATTGATATTAACTGAAGTATTTATTCTTAGAAAGCTTAAGCCATGACTTGTCCTCTTCCATTTATAAATGTTCTATTATATATTTTCTCTTAAACGTTCATAATTTGTTCAAAATAGGCAATAAGAGCGAGAGAGAAAGAAAGAAACATATCTTGGCTGGTATTTGGTTTCACACTTTGGTATGCCTCTTAAAGGGGATTCTAAATGGAGATGCCTCCTCCTCGCTTCATGGAAGTCAAGTGTCGTGACAAGAGAAGAACGACTTAAGCCTAAACCGGAACTTCTCCTTTTCTACCCGATTTGTCATGCTCCAGAGGACTAATTAGGAAAAAAAACATTTGAAATTTTTCTCTCTTTCTCTTTCTCTATTAACTTCATCATTTTAATGTGAATAATTAAATTCATGAATAAAAAAAATAAACAAATATTTGCAAGGAAAAAAGAAGGAAGATTTTTATAAATCAATATGCAGTGGAGTAATTAGAGTTTGATCCGACCAGGTCGGCCCATAAGTTTGTTGTTCCTGTCCGGCTCAACTTTTTACTTTCTCTTATCTATGAAATATATAGTGAGAACTTATTGTTTCTTTTCGATAGAAAAATATTTTTCTTCACGATTAGATGGGTGGCTGTATACAGATCAGTGATATGTGAAAAGGGAGGAAATCAGCCAGTAGGGTGCCCTCTATCGTAATAAAACTCCCAAAATAATTAAACGTTTTGACTTTAATTAGATAGAGCCATCATCAATCATTAGAACTGAAATGAGCAATAAAATTAAAAAAACACAACTTTACAAAATCAATTTGAATTATTACTTATAGTATATACTTAACTAATTAACGAAACGTTTCATTATTTTGGGAGTTTTATTTCGATAGAGTCTACCCTACTGGCTGATTTCCTCCCTTTTCACATATCTCTGAAAAATATTTTTTACTTTTTTAGCCTCACTAAGTTATGGTAATGTTAATTATTTAAATATTCAAGAGGATTTTGTGATTTTAATAAACTTATCTAATCTTTTATTTATATGCAATATTAATATAGGATATATCTTGTCAAAATTTTTTTCACTTAATATTATTTCTGAGGGAATTATTAGGCTCTTGTATTTTATTAAAATTTTGTGTGGTTGAGCGTCAAGTGATCTGGTGCAAAGGAAGTACACCGATGCCCCAGATAGGCTGGAGATTCCGGGTTCGACTCTCGGGGTCGCTTGATCCACCAGTAAAATTTACACTCATAAAAAATTATTTTATTAAAAATAATATATTTCTTCAAATTCCCTGGTTTAAGACAGAATTTATTTATTTATATTTTATTTAAAAGAATCAAATAGATCACGAAAAACCTGCCAATATTTTATTCCTTAGGACGGAAAGCGAACTACTGTCCCTTGGATCAAGAAACACAAGTCTTCTCTTTATTCCAAGGTACAGAGATATAATTTTTTTATTTTTCATTTTAAAAAATAACAATAAAAAAATGAATGGATAAGATCCCAGAAATGAAAAAAAAACATTAAGGAAGATTACTCAAAGTTATTTTAAGACAAGATTATTTAGATAAATCCACATTAGGTAAATATATGAGTCAAACTAAATAAATAATGATAAAATGTAGAAAGATGAAAGAAAGAGAGAGGGGGGAGGGAGAAAGAGATAATCTGGAGAGATGGGCTAGCCTAGCCTGGAACCCGTTAGCAGGTAATCGACTTAGGGATGGTCATGTCCATGAATGAATCATCTCCATTGAGATGGGTCCAGGAGAGATGAAGTGGGGGAGTTCTGATGTCACCGTCTACGTCCTCGTCCTCGTCCTCGTCGTTTGTCGTGGTCGGCACACCACACAAAGCTCGCTTTTATGGGCACTAGATGTTACAGATGCCCCTCAAGCCAAGTTTAGATATTTACACACACATACACATACAAAGGTCAACTACTTCAAAACCGTGTCTTGCCGTTGAAAAAGAAGAAAAATTTTGAGTTAAAATTATATGAAAAATTGGCAATTTAAAGATGCCGCTAAGCGTAAGTAATTGAAATAAAACATTTAATCTATTTTCTATTTAGTTATCTCGTTTAAATCTCAATTCCATAATTCCAATTAAACCAGAGACAGATACTGTATTATTTTTCAAATAATTAACAAGAGTTCATTATCAGAAATATTGAAATCGATCCTCTATCTCTGTAAAATATGTTCTAATGAAGCCCAGAAGATTTAGGCTGAAATTTCGACGTTGAATAAATTTTAATAAATAAAATAAAATATTAATTTTCTTCTTTTGGCAAAGTGCAGAATTATTAATTAAAAGAATTAATTCATTTGCTGGTTGTGTTGTGACCCAATATTAACAGCGGAGCAATAGTTTTAAGAGAGATATACGGGAGGACACAGATGGTGACATCCCTCTCGCTCAGAATTGATTATGCTGAGAGCTAAAGGTGCAGAGGTGGCGTTCTCTGTTTCAGGAGGGATAAGATTTTTAGATTTCTTGTAGATCGGGTAGGCGGGAGGTTCTTTATTTACAATATTATTTTTGAAGGGGCTTATTTAATGAATTATTCAAAAAAATAGTAAAAGGTGCTTAATCAGATTGTTGTGAATTATTAATATATATAATGGACGTCTAACTATAATATACAATTTATTAATTCTCCTACCTGTTTCAGTGGTAGAGAGAGGTTTTGTTTCATGATCTAAGGGTCAGTGGTTTGTTTCCGGTTTGAGCGATGTATGGATGCAGTCCAAAAAATTACTTTATAAGATCCAATCTTGCAGTAGTTTATTATTGGGCATAGAAAAGTAATTAAGACTTCATAATTCATAATAAAAAATCTATGGTGTCACATCACATAACTTTCTCTTATCTAAGGTATAGAAAATAGGTGCTGTGACATCAAATTTTTAGCGTCAGTTTACAATTTTAATTTATCGTTCATTTTTAAAGATTTTTCATTTCTAGATTTTTTTTTTTTTTTTTTTTGAGGGAAAAGCCTTAACTTAAAGGCTTAAAAACCCTCAATCCTAACAAAAAAAAAATCATTCCCCGGTTGGTTACCCCTGGTGTAT
>JAAAKE020139915.1:0-13540 GCA_010014785.2 Anisolabis maritima
TTTTTGCAAACAATGCTTCCGCGTGTGTAGAATCTTGTTCGAGTCAAAAAAATTAGCAGATAACTTTAACATGTACATCTATATATATATATATATATATAACATCTTTAACATTATATAACATTATATATATGCACATGTTAAAGTTATAGTTTATCTGCTAATTTTTTTGACTCGAACAAGATTCTACACACGCGGAAGCATTGTTTGCAAAAAAAACTCAACCGACAAACTACAATTTTAATATATATATCTATATAAAATATATATCATTCTGTTAACAATAAAAAAATACCGAAAACCATTTTGTGACTTTTGTTAGACCTCAAGAAGCTCACGATAGGTGTACGAAACGTCGGCAACAAAAACCAAAAATTTGTTTTATTTCACCTGGCTCCACCGGTCTATCCTATGATAGGGATCCTACTCTTAAAGTTTTTAAAATGCAACGAATTTTTGTAAAATTTTCTAATTCCGAGTGATTTAATTATTTATTTTATAATAATCCCTGATATAAATCGCATGGACGGGACTTTTTTTTGAAATTCACAGTTAAAAAACAAATTTATTCTTGTTGCCAATGTTTCGAATGCTCATCGATCAATTTCTTCATGACTAAACAAGGAACCAATTTTTACATTTCTTCTACTATGATTGTTAGCCCTGGAAAAATGCCTCATAAGTGTACGAAACGATGGCCACAAGGATAGTTTTAGTTTTCAATTGGCTGCACCCAAGAACCCCGGCTTTTACTCAAATACACTATTACTACCATCCAAAAAAGAACAACTTGGAGGGTAATTTATTTAAATAATTTAAGAGACAAATTTTTTTCACTTGGCAAAACAAATTATTTAAATGACTATATAAAATAACCCCAAAACCTCTCTTCTGAAATAAAAATAAATTTGTAAAAACATGATATAAAACTAGCTATCTAGCTACTATAACTTAACCTTACTAATATAACTTAACCCTTTATATTTTTATTACCAGAAAGTACTAAAAATAAAGAAAATACATTACTGATCGGTTCAAAATATTTATTAATTTCATGTTCTTTACAATTGACTTTTGATATAAAATTTACTCTGACTTATACACTTAAAAATTATTGACAAAAAATAATTGCCCTTTTCTTATTTTATTCTTGTTCATTCAACGGTCAACCTCCTTTATTTTTATAAAAATAAATTTCCAATTTGGTTTCAAAAATAGTGAGACTTGCAAAAACAAATATAATAGGTTCTTTAAATAAAGTATGCCTGACATAAAGCCTATAAAATCAATGTAACATATCAAAAAGAAAAAAAATTCCGAGAAATATTTTTGAACAACTATCTTATGACCATCACTTTTTATAATTTCATATATGATTGATTTATTATTTTTTAATGTAATCTAAAAAAAAAAAAAAAAAAAAAATAGAAATTGGTGTAATAATTTTAGCAAAATATGTTTTGAGGTCCACTGAATTCACTTATGTATTTTTTGAAATGATATCTATGTGAATGTATGTTGAAATTTCTTCTGTCCATAATTATTCGAATGTATTGAAATTTTATACACTTAAAAGATCTAAGTGCCGAGAACCGAATGATTTGTAGTAAACATCGAACCATTAAGGGAGGTAGGAGAAGAAGTTAAGTTTTTCGGATAATCATCCGAATTGCGCAACATTAAATGACGAAAAATGCTGTTACAGTTTCATTTCAGTTTTCATTTTAAGGAAAAATTAACGCTTGATTTAATTTAAGATTCCTCCTATATTATTATTTATTAGTATTTAGTTGGCAAAGTTGACCTTTCCAGTTAGTGCGCTCGATGTTTTTAATATACAAGAAGCTAAGTAGTAGAAAAAATTATCCTGCATGTATTTATTTGTCAAAAATACTTTCAGTATCGAAGGCCAAGTGACATAACTAAGATAAATTATATTGTATATAAATATAATGATACTTATGATAACTATTATTCGTCTATATAGTTTTTTAGATTGATTGGTAGTTAATTAATGTCCAATTGTCCAGAAAATTATACACCGAAAGCAATTAAGAAGAAAAAAAGAAACTGGAGTATAGCCGTTTGATAAAAAATTTTAATCAATTCCCTTTTTAAAATAACCTATAAAAGTTAGCAATTTCGAACTTTGACCTTAGGGACTAAACCAAATAGCTATAGATTATCAGTAACCTTTATAATCAGTCTCCCTCTGAGATAGAATGAAATTTTTTTTATAGTGAACCTCCACAATTCATCACCATGGTGTCCGAAAGAAAGAACGGTCAACAGCGTTCCTGTTTTTTTATAAGTGTCCAATCTATATATACAATCATCATCATCATCATCATCATCAAACAGCCTCTATCGTCCATTGTTGGACATATATACAATATAAACTATTAATTTACAGTGGGGCCTCGACTTACGAAGTCGTTCCCGTCCTTTTGTTGTGTCTCGAAACCCAGTTTTTCATTTTATTTATCAATTAACCCTTTTTTAAACTTAGAAAGGGGGTAAATGGAAAGAGCATGCATTTTTTGTAGAAACTATTCGTTTTATTTATTATTTACCTGAATATTATTATCTAATTTTAGATTTTTATTATAACCTACTTTAAAAAATTAATTCAGCATTTTATAAATTTATAACGAGTTAGTGTAATAAATTACTCAATAAATTTAAATTCAACAACGTGCTATTATAGCATTCTTAATTTATTAAAAAATAGTTTTTCAATAAAAAATACTTAATGTAGTTGTTAAAAATATTGTAAAAGTGCATCTAGTACAATTTCAAATCTAAAATTAGGTATTGAGGAAAAAAAAAAGTTCGTATCTCGAGGCTCAAATGTGATGGAAAAAAATATGTAAGTCGAAAGTCCACTGTATATACATATTTATTTTTTCGTTATTGATAACGATTATTATCGGGACATTTTGGTAGTATATAATAAATAAATGACGGGAAAGTTGGCTACCGGCGTCCTTTGACACGCCTGTTCCCGCTCTAGGTTCACATGTTCAGGCCTTTTCTTAACAGGTACGATTCCTCTTCACCCCCGCAGGCGATTATTATACTTGAAAATCTGAATCTTTGACATTGTTTTTTTCCTGATATGTGATATGTACACTCGTAACGTCGAAGCGAATAATCAGTATTATTTGACTGCTGCATTTCTAATCTTCAATTTCTGGATGTTATAAATTCGAAGATGTTTGATTTGAGATTTAATTTTATTCTTATTTTAAATACTAAACATGTTTAAGGATTAAAATAATTTTATATGCGCATAATTGTACCTCATCGAAGTTGTTTGACAGCGAATGCTAACTTTCTTTAATGTGAAATCAAATGAATGATAAAATTTTACATAACCCTTGGGCATTTATTTACATACAATAGTAAAATAAATTCAACATTTATTTTTAATCTTTGCTTTAATTATATCTGAAATGAACTTTATTTTGGACAGATAAAATCCTATTTTATGATACTACAGTCCTAAGACCACTGGGGCTCCGCGGACATTTGGGAAGTAGACAGCAAAAATCGAATGTTGTTCCCGACAGAATTATATTTTCGTGATAAATTGTAAGATATTATCAAATTACATCCATACAATTTTTGAAAACTGCATCATAACATTAATATTTATTTTTAAACAGAAATATAATAGTAAAAACTTTTTTTTTTTTTTTTTAGGTCTTTTCGACATTTAAGGTCATATAGACTTAAACAATCACAATTATATTATTTTCGTTACTTGTTATCCAAGCATATTTATTTTTACCAATGGTTTAAATAAATTTTCATCCGACTGTCTGGGATCCGAACCCACATCCCTTGCCTTTTAAGGTTATCAATAGCTTTAACCTTTCGTTTAATTATTTTAATTTATATAGTATGGCGTTAAGAGGAATTTCAGCATATATCGAAGTTCATTTTTGATATATCAATTTATATTGAAGTAGGGGCAAATAGTAAAATAAAAAAATTTCTATAAACATATTTTTAAAGCCATTATTTTAAGTGAATCATTTCTCTACTGGTTGGTTCTATATAGTATAAACATTTTTTTTTTAATACACACTTTGCTTTTATTTATGGCGCTTTGTTTATTTTTCATTGTGTGGTATATATGTGTGTGTATGTGTGTTTTTGTGGTGATAAAATGCGAAAAACTTGCCCGGGAATTGATATTCGCCTGGGCTCTCTTTAATACTCTCCTCCCGCACCTCCACCTCGACTTTTAGAGAATAAATAAAACGAACTTCTTGACAAACCTAATTACTGCATTAAATACTTTGGGAAAAAAATGCAAAAAAAAAAAAATATTTTTTCTAAAAAAAAAAAAAAAAAAAAAAAAAAAATGGTTATTAATTATACTTTAAAAATAAAAAACAGATTGAAAAAACTTTTGAGAGAAATACAGTAGGCTTAAACAATTATAAGAATCAGTTCCTTTTCGTCAAGTACCAGATAGTGACACATTTCGAGCTCTTCTAATCCATCAATATAAAATTGCTAAGTGGCTCATTTTTCTTCCTCCTTCGTAGCTGAACCAAATATATTTATATTACATTATTTTATTGCCTCCCATTCCCATTAAATCGTACCATCGAGGGGGGGGGGGGGGGGAAATTATTCAAGCTGGAAGATAGGCAATCCAAATACATTTTAAGATTAATAGAATAAACCACGCATTTGCAGTTGTTAAATTCCCCTAGAAACAACTGAGAAGAACAGGAACACTCAAGTAATTAATCTAAAAATTCATTAGTGAGTTGGTCATTTGGGTTGCCTACCTTCCAGCAAACAGAAATGAGCTAATTTCTGCAGACTATGTTAATTCTTATTCTTTATTTTCTCCACAAATTGAAGATTAAAATCGGTTGACTCGTTCAACAGCTACCCACTGGGCGTCTGAAATCGAGCGCTGCAAAGAAGCAGCGTTTAAATACCGTTATCTTAAAATCACTTATTAACGCATGCTTTCTTCCCTATTTGTATGCACATTTCGAATGCACAGAGCACTATTAATATTTTATCACTTTATTTTTGTTACGGTCCTCTTTTCAAAATGGCATTTTAGACGTATTTATGTCAAAAGAAAAAAAATAAATAAATAAAAGATAAAATTCTTAAAGTGGTTTGAAATTATCAATTAAAAGGGAGTTTGAATTTCATAAATAAATTAAATAAATAATTTTATATTATAATTTTAACGACGTATCTTTGAAGATAAAATGGTGAAGCAAAAATAAACTCATTATCATATTTTGCTTCATCTCCTCGGAGTCAACACCCGGGCCGTTTCAAGGTTAGATTTGTTTTGAAAGAGTTGCAACTATTTAATTGACTTTTTATTTTATAATAAATTTTACATTCTTATTTAATTGATCTCGCAAAGACTCAAACCATTTTTATTTTATGAGGTCCCTGATAAAATGCTAACCAAATATATAGGCAGTCTCTTACTACAAATTTCAAGAATATTGTTGTTTGTTGTTTGTTTCCAATGAGAAATAATTCTCCATGAGCCCATAAATATAATAGAAAGCATCTTCGATAAATCCAAACTTTTTAGAAGATTCTTATTGAGAATCGAAACACTAGAGGGTCTACAAAACACAAAAGTAAAAATTTTTCAATTCTTTTCTAATCACTATAATTGTTATATTAATAATTTATGTAATTATTCCATAGGACATTTCTTATTTTTAAATAAATAAATAAATATATAAAGCAATAAATTTAAGAGACATAGACTTTTTCGTTAGAGGTCTGACCTAAGAATCATCAATTTTTATTTATATTTTGGATGAAGATTAAATGCTATCAGATGCCGAAAGACTAAAAAGAAGAAACATGAAAATATCAGGGGTGAAAATTTTTTTTTTTTTTTTTAAGTGATTCCTTGTTCAAAAATACATTTCCACTCTTATAGAAAACTTTTGATCAAATTTTAAAATTTATTAAAACAAAAATTAAACCTATTTAATATTCAACTCAGGTTGAGGATATTTTTTAATGGAATAAAAGTAGATCTAATAATTTTCTTCTTTTTGTAAGTCATGGTAGGTAATATTAGAAAGGGAATTTTCCTTAATTCATTTTTTTTAAATTTTGATACAAAATTATTACGCAGGAAAATTCGTCGTATATATAAATTTTTTGGATTCTCACTTTGGGGATTTCCTTAATTAAACTTTTTCCTTGAAATAATAAAAGATTGACCTTTCCATTTGAATTTTTATTAATTTTCTATTCTTTTTACATAGGATGCAAAAATATAATCTCGACCGATTTGTAACTTTCCTTCCATAAGAGGCGAGTGAAGTTAGGAGCGCAAGAAAAATAACTCCTAACTTTTTTGATAGCAATTTATTTGACAAATTTTCAATTTATTGACTTATAGTAGTTTCATATTGAAAGGCAGTGGAAGCAAATAGATAGCCTTCGATGCTTAATGAAAGACAAATTTTGAGACTTTTCGAACAAAGTTTATTTGTCCACGTTCGAAACGTCTCAAAATTTTTCTTTCATTAAGCATCGAAGGCTATCTATTTACTGCCACTGCCTTTCCCTGGAGATAATTTTGGACAGAGCAACGATTGCTTCCACCATTTTACATAGTGACCATTTCAACAACTCTTCATGGTTTATTCATTTATTTCTTAAAACAACTCTAACGATTCTGATGAAATTTGTAAATACTATTTCGAGGGCGAGTGATCGATACGCCAGATCTCATCTTTGGGGAAATATTTTTAGGGCGTCTCTGTTTGGTTGAACCTATTTATGAATGACCCAATCGTTAGGTCATATGTCTAAATGCAAAGATTCTATTTTTGAAATGGTTTTCTCTTCTCTTATGGGCACATTAAAAAAAACGCGATTGATACTCGGTCTCCAGGTACGTTGCGATGCATACCAAAATTGGTATCCAATTGATTTAAATAAATGTTCATTGACTGAGATCCGAACCCACATCCCTTGGCTTTTAAGATTATCAATATTGACAATATTAATATCATCAACCTCTCGAACATGCTATTGAATTATAAAAAAAAAAATTTATAAAAAATTCAACCAGCAAAATTTTTTAAGAGGTGACCAAGCTCCATAGACTGTTATATTACACCAAAAATTTTTTGCCTGGAACAGGGACAGCAAATTTGCGAATGAGACGAACCAAATATTAACCAAAGAGGATCTCAAAATTTTCACAAAGTTGCAACATGGATTTTTATTGCAAAAAAAAAAAAAATCAAGATGTTTTATTTAAAACTGAATTTGATAATCAGTGGTAGGCTACTTAGAAAAATAGAATATCTACTTATGAAACAAGGAAGCCAAAAAATTACCACTAATAAAACAATTTTGAGACTTTTAAAATTTTCTAGTTCTAGTGTACTATGCTCTCCTGAAAAGACGGAGGAAGGATTAAAACAGAAGTTGAAGAGCCACATTTGCCTAGAAGAACAAATCATCTTTCTACCTAACTTCTATATAATATTATTAATTTTCTTGATGAATTAATATACGTAATAACATAATTCAAATTGGAATTTCACTTAGCATAAACAAGTTTGATGTCAAATAATCATCAAAGTAAATTTGTGCGGTTTCATTCTTCAATGTTAAACATGGAAACATTATTCAGGCAAGAGGGAGGCGAGAGTGAAAGACCTGACAGACAGACAGACGTTTATCCCACCTGGCTATCAATTTAATCACAGTAATTCGCCCACGTCTTCTTCTTCTATTTTATCCAAATTTCACATAAACTTATCTTTTCAACTCAGCACCCAAACAAAAAAAAAAAAAAAAATGAATTTTTCGTTTTTGCTTACATAGGTGGCGAATTTCACCCCTCTAGGAATTCGAAGCACGTTCTTTCTCTTCTGTTCTTATTCCCTTTTTTTTTTATATAAGTTTACTAACAAGCAAATATAAACGAATTAAATAAATATATATTGTAAACGTACAAAGTTTGTATGTAATTTTTTATTCATCTTTTACATCGGCGGAATAAATTTAAACTTTTCAAATTATTTAATATTATTATTTTTATATAACATTTCCATACTTAAGAAGTTTGTAAAAAAAGATAGAATGTTATTAATGGGAATTCTATACTCTTTCCCCTCCCCCTCCTTTTTAGTAATATAAAAAGTTAACATTACCTGATAATATTTAAATTCCAAAGAAGCTAGGCTTTATTTATAAAGATGAATTTAATATTATATTATCACAAAGTTCAAATCATTGCATTTTTGTGATTTTAAATTTTTTCGTGTGCCCTTTGGAGTAGAGACAGGACTTTTGTTTCATGATCCAAGAGCAATTTGTTCACTTCCCTGAACAATAATTTTTTTTTTTAAATAATTGATTACCGATTATTTCAAATAAATTTGTTATAGCGAAGTTGAATTTATATATATAAGGATTAATTTCTAATTAAAAAAGAAAATATAAATAAAAAAGTTATAAAATTATTCTCATAATAAATCAAAATGTTTTTATTCAAATGTTTTTTTATTAACAAACGGAGTTAATATTTTCACATGCTCCCCTTTTTTAATAGAATATTTGTGGAACCCTCGTCTTTAGACAACAAAATTTTTTTAACTGTGAGTTTCTCTAAAATCTGCTTGAATATTTATTTGTCCTTTTTGTTACGCTTACATTGCGAGTTTTCATTTTTATATCCTATATTATTTTTTCGTTCTCCTCTTTTAAGCTTTGGTGTATTACTACTACAAGTATAACTAGACTAGGAAATCGAAATGGAAAGATAATTTCCTTTTATTGGTATTGCATTGTTAAAAAATATAGGAATTTTAATCTAAATCATTAGAGCCGATTTTGAGAAAATCGAAAAAACTAAAAAAAATTTTTGGTAGTTAATAAATTTCAGCTTCGAAGTTTTTTTCGTTTTGAGTCATTTTGGTAAAACCCGGACAGGCAGACCATTTGCGGAACACTTTATTCCAACTCAGGGAACAAAACTTCAAAACGTGTATTTCCTTTGAAGTCTCAACATAGATTTTTTTGCGATCTTTTTATACTATATATTGCTTAAATAAGTAAGAGAAAAAGAAAAATATTTATAAAACTAAATATTATATAATTCTCTTCTAATATTAATGTATTATTTAAACTCGTTCTAGTATATTTTACTCGACCGGCCAAATAAATAACTCCCTCTTTCTTTCTTGTCTTCGTTTCCTTCTATAAAAACTCAGATATGCACCCTAAATACTTTTATCCATACACATAATATTTATATAATTTGATAAAGATGAATACTTTTTATCCGTTGTCAAATTTTCCCTTTCATCAGAAGCGGAAAATGCAAGATCATCAAATCCCTTCCAAAAAAAAAAGCTTATTGTTGCAATTGACTTGGATTTTTTGCTCATTTAGTTGTTTCCCAGCCAAACAATAAAAAAGACCTTTAAGGATTTCCTTGTATGATTTGAATATTCCGTTGTTAATTTCTTAACCCTCAATTTTGACGGCTGCTGAATTATTAATCCTCATTAAGGTTAATCCCAGGAGGAACTCGATTTGCGCGCCTATAGCTAGTAATATTTCATAAGCTGATCTCTAGTTCTCCTCTTTCTCTCTCTCTCTCCCTGTTAAGTTGCGAATTCTAAAAGCTTTTCGTAAATTCTCCTCGAGATGGATTTTTCTCTCCCTCACAGGTGTTGTGTCGCCTTTGAACCTTTGCTCTTCGAAGGAGATGAGACGAGACCTGTAAATTCCACTTATCAAATTCTGATTAGTCTATTCAACGAATGCGCATATTCATCTCCATGACTGAGAGGGAGAGAGAGATACTTTAATTTATGACTTACAATTCTAAATTTCCCACCATTAATTAAATACTTTAAAAACAAAACTTGAAGCCTCTGTCAAGGCCATCTTTTGCTTTAAGGTCAATTCGTATTATTTATTTTTATTCATACTAAAATATGTTAATATTATGAATTATATTATTGTAACCTAAAGGTAAATAGTAAAATTTTACTCTTACAACATGTCACGAATGTAATTTAAATCTGAAGAAAACTACAAAATGAAGTTCTTAATTAACAAAGAGGTGTGAGTGTAGATTTAAAGGCGTTGGAGTCAAAAAATTAGTCACGATTTGTGCAGCCAATTTTTTTTTAATTTGTTGTCTTTACGGCTGACGTTTCGGCCCAGCCTGTGTTAACACGATAACTCGAGCTCGCTTTAATGTAGACCAACCAAATTTTATATAAGTGCATTCCAGCAAAATCATAGATCTCTCTCAACTTTTGGGCTATTTCCGGCGACGGGAAGTGGTACTTTACCTGAAATGTTTTTCTGATTTCGTGATATTATTTCACGTAGACGAATCAAATAAAGACATATAATTTAATATACTTACTAAAACTTCTTTTCCTATATATATGTGTATACGAGAAAGTCGAGGGGAGGCCTTTCCCTATTTTTTTTTTTTTTAATTTTAGTATTTAAGAGAAACATTTCCTTTGTCCAGACATTTTTCTAAATCTAAAGTTTATTTCTAGTTAAATATTTATTTTAACACAATTACAATCCTTTGGGCTAGTGGAGTTTACATAGCCTATATTTGGTTAAATACTTTAAGCCAATAAAAGATAGATCAAATGTTTTGCAAAGAGCTAAACAAAAAGTAATTCGAGAATGAACAAACTCTAAAGTTTATGAAATAGAAGTCACTCTTCACATCTGAAATTTCCCTTCATAAAAAAATATATATTAAAAAAATAATATCTTGACCCAGATCTCAAATTTTTTTCGTTTAATATGATGAAAGAGACATCTTTTCAATTTATTTCTTTTCTTGGAATATTTGAGAGAAAGAGGAAAAAAGTAATTTTACATGCTTTCTGATTTGAAGATAAAATTATTCATTTACCCAGGACCATTTGGGGATATTAATATACAGCTCCAAAATCTCTTACCTCTATGAAATATACCTGTATCAAAATAGGCAAACGCTCGCCTTCGGATTGATCTCACTAGTTTATTATGCCATCTACATAAAAAGAGCAAATTTCTTAAACATTTTTATATAATTAATTTGCGACTCTGTGTTTTTTTTTTTAGTTAGCTATCAAGATCAATCCGAATGTAAGCGTTGGTCTATTTTCTATCTTGACACATGATAGAACATGAAAGTATTGCGATCGCAAAAAATTCACTCTCACGATTTTGATTAAAATTCATATCTCAAATTAGAAGAGTTAAGATTTTAACCGATTTAAAGCCCCATAAAAACACACTTCTCTCTATTTGTGTGACTATTAAAGAAAAAATTAATTATAAAATTCAAATTTGATATTTAGATCTTCAAGGAAGATAGGATGCGGCCAACGAAAAAATTATTTAATGTAGTTTAATCTTCGACGTTTCTGTCACTAGTCACTCAGGACCAAATAAAATAATTTTTTGTTTATTTTTCCTTGGCCTCATCCTATCCTGAAGATTTAACTGCACACCCTTATCCGTTATCTTATCGTCTTTTGATAAAAAAAAAGGTTTTAACGATTTTGTTTTTTTGGTAAAATTCATATCTTTTAAATTAGAGGGGCTTTAAGATGTACTAATTCTTTTCAACCACACAATTGTCTGAGTCGTATCTTTTTAAGCCTGCTTAGCTGTTTTCATATTAATTAATACATCAAAAATATTGCTAAAAATTAAAACAATATTTGAGAAATTGTATGATACATGACTTACATGCCATTATTTTAAAAATATTATTGATTCTTTTTTGATTTTTCTCCCTAATCAAATTTATTGGACAATAAACATTATTCTCCCATATTTATTTAAAATAATCGAGACGCAAACCTAACATCGATCATGAAAAAAAGCCTTGTCACTACTCCAAGAGAGAGAGAGAGAAGGAGCTTTTAGAGAATTTCTCCAGCTGAATTGATTATTTTTTTGATAATTTATTTATTACACATTTGATTACTAATTAAAATATAATACCAACTCTTTTTTTTCCTTTCTTCATAAATTGAACTTTCATACTTGATTATTCCTTCCACATCTTAACATTTTTATAATTAATTTTCAATCAGTATTCTTATAAGAATATGATTGATTATACTTTTTCTCTTAGGAGAAAGAATTCTGCGCATTAATATTTCAAACTCCATCTACACTGTAACGGTGTATGTTTGTGTGTGTGTGTGTGTTCACCTTTCATGAGTCATTTCCTCCACAAGTTAGTTTGGTACCTGTCTGTCATGGCTCTGCAAAGTGTCTCAAGTCAATTTCGACCGATCATGTATGTCCATTATAAATTTAATCCATTAGCGAACGACCAAGCCTAGTAGCCCTCCTCTCGATCTTTATTATTATTATAATTCAAACTCTCGTTCTTTCTCGATAATGGACACTCGTTGCTATTGAATGCACGCCTCCGGCTCAGGGCTGAACAATAAATACCCTGAACAATTCTCTTTCAGTTCAAATCCTTCTTCTTTCTCTCTCTCTCTCTCCCCCTCCCCCCACACTTCCCCATTTTTTTATGAATATTTTCTATTCTTCTCTCAAGTTCTTTACAGCTGCTGCAACTCACTGCTTTGTTAAAAATTGACAATTTTTTTTATATTTATTTCTTACATAAAGGATTCAATTATTATAAACGATTTATTTGCCTTATAATTTGCTTTTTATATTTGGTATTCATTCTCTCCTTTATTTGGTAATAAAAGTTATGAGAACATAGGGAACTTATATAGCTCATTTTCAAAAGACAGTATTTATTCTCTAACAATTCTTCATAATAGACACTAATATCTCAAATTTTGGGTAATTTAGGATATGATTGATGGCAAAAAAAAATTCTGAATTCTTATATTTTAAACTAAAAAAAAAAAAAAAATCACCATTTGTTAGGATTTTTGTCGTTTCATCGCCCAAAAAAATTCTTAGTTACATCCTTGGAAGGTCCGAAGAGATAATTTTTATTTTAATCAGAATAGATGTTCTGATAGTTTCAAAGCCTCTCTATTAAATGATGGAATTTATTATCATTGGAACTACTTTTCGAATTACTTCTTAAGTCCATTAAGCAAAAGGCAAAAATCTTTATTGGTTTCGCTGGCATTTTCACACACTTGTGCTTCGCAGCTATTCAGCCAGTCAGTCGTGGCTTATGGCTTTAATTTGTTATTAAATTTTTAAAGATCCTACAAACACAACATGTAAAATATATTTCTCATTTAGAAAATTCTTTTTTTTTTTTTTTTTTTTTTTTTTTTTTTTGGAATTTTAGTGAAAAATTTTATTTTTATAAGTCCTGCGAAATTGAATTCAAACAAAATTTACTCCCTTCAATATTGTTTTATTTTTTCATTTTAGATAGATTTTAATAAAGTTCAGATTTTTATAAGATTCAGTTTCTCTAGGAATAAAATAGATGCACTTTTTTTTTTTTTTTTTTTTAAGTCCTTTTCGGCATCTGAGGCCATTTAGACTCCGTCCTTATTTAATTAAATTA
>JAAAKE020139926.1:0-13540 GCA_010014785.2 Anisolabis maritima
AAATATATAGTGAGAAAGTATTGCAATCGCAAAAAACGAAAATATGTTTTCAGTCTAAAAAAATGGGATCTCGCAAAATGGCCTATATGTGAACAAGATTTCTCAAAAACAAAAAAACGAACGAGGCTGACATTTATATTTAAGTTGCATGCACCTCGAAGCTTTTCACTAAAATTGGCCTACGGGTACTAGTACTTAACAGATGAGCTTTTTTAGTTTTTTTTCGATTTTCTCAAAATTCGCTCTAATGATTTTAATTAAAATTCATATATCAATTATTTATTAGATGAAATGTATTTATCCCTCCTAAAAGGGGCCTTATTTCTTATAAGTTTTTGTTGTTATTTTCTCTTACACTACTCTAACGATATTGGTTGAACATTGTTCTATTAAGAGGTGAATTAGAGAAAGGCTACCGAAGGGACCAGACGCAAAAAATCTGGTAAGGCAGCAAGCACATCACTCAGCTTTCTTTAACTTAGATAAGAGAAAGTTGTGTGATATACGTTGAGTCACACCAGATTTTTTTGACTATATATTCATATGTGTGGAATAAAAAATTACTTTTTTCTGGAGATAATTGGCCAATTTAAATGATTTTTTTTTACATAATTTAACCAAATTATCTGTTTACCATGAAATTAGCCATTTCAAAGAGAGCGAGGATAAAAAATAAATTATCCCTATTATACTATTATGTATTGCATAAATTAGTTCGTTTTTGGTTGTGGAAAGCAGTTGACCAACTCATTAATGGATTTCATTTCTTAATTATTCCAGTTTCCTAGAGCGGATACATAGTTAATTTTTCCAGAGAGATTTAACAATTGCGTTCTAAAGGAGCTCTCGAGCAATTAATCCATTAGTGAGTTGGTCTTTTAGGTTACCTACTTCCAGTAACTGAAAACGAACTAATTTTTGGATCCCAGGGTAATAAACAAAAGACCTGTAGTGGTGATAAGACATACGAATTAATAATTCAAAAGTTGGCAATTGTAGTAGAGCTACAGAGGCGAGTCTAGGAACTAGCCAGAATCATCGGTCATAAGAACATAAGTGTTTTCAGGCATCGAAAGCAGTATGAGGATATAACTTGCCGCTCTAATAAAATGTGCAGTATTAATTATCATTATTTTTCTTTATTCCTTCGATATGATTTTATTAATGTATATAGGATGCGTTATTTCGCCATAAAATAAATACTCTTAAAGATCTTATTGAAAACTATTTGCTATTTTTCTTTAGGCCATGAGATGCTACCTGCGATCTGGTTCTTATTCCACAAAATATTTTTATTTAATATAACAAATATAAAGGATGTAGGCAGTAAACAAAATTATATTTCACAAAGCTAACATTTTTTGGAGGATATGACGAGTGTCAGAAAAATAAAATTTAATTTAATTTAATTCTACGGTTCCAAAAAAAAAAAACAAAAAGACTATAGCTTCTAGCTTGCATCCCATTTTTTCAAACATTAATAGCGATGAAACATACCGTTATTAAATGTTAGGATCACCACCACCAGAATAACTTCATCCAAATTGCGAGTAAGATGTTGATACGTCACACTTCAAAGAAGCACTCATCGTCCATCCGAAAAAATGAGATTAGTAGAGTGACTGAAAAGCAATAATAATAGAATTAGATAACTAAATTGATATAAGTGTAAAAAGGAACTCAGGCTTATAAGTTTATGTCTTTCTAAGTTAATTTTTATACCCATAAGATATTTTATCTCACCCAAAGGGAAATGTGTCCTCACCTTTGCTGAGTTTGATCCTCTTCAACCTCAGAGTGACTTTGAAGAAAAAAGGAGCCACAAATCTTTATGTGCGCACATTTGTGGAGTATTTATTTTTTACTTATAACGTTACTTAAATTTCAAAGCGCTTGAATATATCATATTACGTTGTAAGCGTTTGTTAATAAAAAAAAAAAACATATAGCTCATTTGCTTTATTCAAAAATTGCGATTTTTGTTTGGGAATAAAGTATTCTTTTAATAGTGTGAGTATTCCTAAAAGAGTCACTTTTTGATATGTCTCTGATGCAGCAAATGAGCTATATGCGATTAGTAATTCCAAGCATAAGTAAGTAAGGAAATATCTAGCAACCCTGTCCAAGTACCAAATGCCATTCAGCCCTGGCTTAGGCCCCATTTTAGTCGCCTCTTACGACAAGCATGGGTACTGTGAGTCTATTCTAGACCCCAAACTCACAGGGGTAAGGCCTATAAAGCTGATGATGCATTTCCCCCCCCCAATTATTAAGGAAATAATTTAGAAATAATTTTAGATTTTATTTATTCTTTGAAATAAGAAACATCTTTCTGAATACAAAGGAAAAATACTCCAATAATTTTTTTTTTTTTTAATTTTATTATAAACATATTTTCAGTAATTAAATGATAAAAAACTACTCTAATTATAATAACAATGAAAAATACAAAGAAATAATTTATTTGACTCAATATCATTTCTTTTTTTTTATATGCCAGGACATTTGAAGGGTAATATGTCGAAAGTTTAAAGATGATAACAAAAACAAACAAATTAAGTTAAATAAAAGCATAAAAAAAAAGAATTATAAAACAAAGGTCAAACAAAAATTATACGATATTAGAAGGAAAATATTTGGGTAAAAATGTCAAACAAAAAATCCAAAAGATAAAATATTTTTCTTTGACTCCCTGTAAGGAGATATGGCAAAATTCTAATATCAAATACACAAGATAAAAGGGTGATATAACACTGCATATATATATTTTCACCACCATGCTGTTTTTATTATTACTGGCAAAACAAAAAATTTGTTTGTATGAAATGAGTCATTTTTGCTTGTAAATTTTTTTTTTACTTATTCTACTATTATACAAAATTTCAAAAGTACGATTTTTTACAAATTTAAAATAAGGCATTCTTTCAATTTCATTAAAAAATGAATGACTTTTTTTTTAATTTTTAATAGAGTATTTAACAAACATTTAAAACATCAATTTTAAATGTTTTTTTATCCCTTTACGGCGATAATTTTTGATTTGTTTTTTTAATTAGGTAAATTACCTTAAAAAAGTAAGAAATTTCATAAATAGGTTACACAATACCTTTTGGAATTTTTGATTAAACCATCAAGACCAAAAAATAAACTTGTAGTTTTGTAGCGATGCATTTACCCTTTAGACATTTTATGATACGAATTGTTTTTAAGGGACAATGCAAAGTGATCGAATTTATTTTTTGGAAGATGATAATATATATAAAGATTCCAAAACTAAGTAAAGAACCAAAAATATCTTTAAAAATAAAAAAATAGGCAAGAGTAATCGATCGGTCACCTTAAAAAATTTTATCAGTCCAAAAAAATCAACCATTAAGAAAAGATGATTTTCAAGAAAAAATAGAACTCATAAAAAAAACGACTTTAGAGCATTAGTGGTAAAAGAAAGAGCTCGAGCAAGAAAACTTCAAATAAAAAACAGCCAGATTAAAAGTTAAAATATTTCGAAAAAGAAAAATGAAAAAAAAAAACCTAGTCCTAAAACAAAAAATATCTGGTTTAAATGAATAAAATAATTTCAAATAAGAACAATATAGACTTATTAATTTGGCCAGAAAATATCCCCCACCAGACCACTAATAGGAAAATAAGACCTCGCTCTAGTTACGGTCAGACAACTGAGCCAAGAAAAATTGGTGTTCGAATGATAGAAATTTTCTATTTTTTGAAACAATTTTTCTCTTGTTGCAACGCCGAAAATCAAACAAATTACTGATTTCACTTCGTTCAGTAGGAATGGTCATGATTCGTTATTTTTTCTTTGACAATTTGACTTGAATAAGATGTGGTTTCTTCAGAAAGGTGTCATATGGCATACAGCTCCTAAAATAATCCAGTTTGGTAATTCGATAATTTCACAAAATGTGATGAGAATTGGCCACCTAGATCCCTTAGACTTTTTTCTTTGGGGCTATCTTAAGGCACAACCTCATTGCAACATACCATGAACGATTCATGACTTAAAAGCAAACATTCGACACGATTGTTGCAATTCAATTAATTTGTGTGAAAGGACAAAATTGGAATGAAAGAGTTGCTTCTGTCAAGTAAAAATAATATTGTTTTTCAAAAATAATGATATCACACATTTTTTTTGTTTTATTGTAATTTTATTGAATTTTTGCAATGAAAATTAATGCCCCTTTAGCAACTTCAGTGGACGAACTGATAGATTTAGATTCAGACAGTCGAAACAGTTAGTAAGCAAATAAGTCTGGGAGTAAATAGACAAAAAACCAAGATGATGACAATCGGCAAAATAATAATCTGTCGGATAGTAGGTTGTGAGATTGTGCCTCGATTTACGAATTTAAGCTCAGTCCTCTCAAACAAATGGTGGCTCCTCCGATGAGATCAGAAAAAGAATAGAGATGGCTGTGTAGCGATGATTGGTCTAAAAAGAATCTGGAAAAATTCTGAACACAAGAAACCTGAACTGTTTTAAAAAGGACCGGCAAAAAAAAAAAGAAACCTTCGAAATGTGGGGTTGACTAAGGCTATTAAAAAAACTTTGGATTACTCGACGCATGTCTCTATCCAAAAACAAGTTCAGAAAATGCAAAGATTATCTTCTACAAAAGTCTATGAACGAATTTGGGCATATAATGCGAAAAACTTATTATGAAGCAAAAGTCCAAGAGTTACCTTCCAGATCGATCAATCAAATTAGCCTCATCACGAGAAGTTCTCTTCGAGTTCCTACCAGAAAAGCATTAAATCGGAATGGATGGAGGCAGATGGTCCAGAGGGTATAATACTGGTGGTCATCTCAGTTATGAAACAACCCGACTGCTGAAGTTTCTTGAAATTATTAGCCAGACAAAGAATACCAAAATGTGTTTATCTTGAAATAAGATATAAGATGACTCACGACTAATTATTTTTGAGTAGTAGCATAGGTCAGAACAGTCCAAAATTAGAGTTGCCTGAAATATATAATCAAATAAATTTCTCAAATTAGATTTTTTATTTATATAATAATCTTTTCAGGTTTCAACCCTGCAGAAAGCCTTCTTCAGTGAGTAGACATTGCGAAGGATTCACCATTAAAGGATTTTATCATAAATACGATGTTAGTCTAATGACACAAATGTAATAATATCTTTCGCATCGTCTATATTCAGCTCTCACTGAGGAAGGCTACATACTGAAGATGTGTGGGATTATTAAATAAAAAAAATCTAATTTGTGAAAATAAAAATATGATTGATCATTATATTGAATATCTGCTTTTGGACTACCCTGATTTTACTAAAGCTGTGAGTTTAATTAAAAACATGTGGAATATTAATTAATAAAATAAAAAAAATTTCCCAAAATTTAAAAATAAATTTTAACTTTCTCTTACCTATCATATCATCAGTTAACTTGGACTTAGACAAACGCACACTACCCACTCAAAAACGCAAGAGAACAAATGAATTATTTGAAAAATTTGATATCTTATGTTTTTGAATACGTCGTATAATTAATTAGTAAGATCAATCCGAAGGTAAGTGTTTGTCTATTTCCCAGGTTAACTGATGATATATATATGAAATATACCGGAATAGAAATAAAGGAAGTGTAGCTCTAATTTTGAGAATTCACCTTTTCTCTACTTAATTAATTGTTTTGAATTTTTCATTTCATTTCCTTATCTTTATATATATATATATTAAATATATATATTGTATATTTTTAAAATGCCCTATAGAATCACTCTTAACTTAATATCCTTTTTTTTTAATGATATATTTATATATGTTATATATAAAAAAGAAAAATTCAGCTAACTAATAAATTGAATTAGCAAAAATTTTTGTTTCTTATTCTAATCAGTCATATTTACAGTGTGAGTGAAAATTTAATTATTTTGTCTTGGGGAGGGTTTTTTTTTTCAACAAAAGATTATTTTGTTGAAATCTTTTCTTTATATTATATAAATGTAAAAAAAGATAAATAATAATTAAATTAAGGGATATTTTGAGCAGAGTTTTAGTTTAACCCTTTTTTTTTTGTAGGCATATTTTTTTAAATAAAAAATTTTACTGTATGACAAGTTTCTAGTTCTAAATTTTGATATTAGCTTGAGTTGAGAGATCACTAATGTTAAGTTAAGCCACTTAAAGAGAACGCTTGTCTCTGACTAGGAGCTCCGAGTCCTTTGACGAGATGATGGTTTGTTGTTGTTGTTGCTGTTGTTGTTGTTGTTGTTGTAGGTGTTTGACGAGAAGGAGTAGGTCTTTCGATTCTTTTTTAGATTTCCACGATGGGACGACGTCGGCGGCCCCATCGTGGGGCTAATGTCATACATTAAATGGTGGTGTTTCAAATTTGACTTCCCTCGGGCCTCGTTTGAACGAACGAGTTCTGTTCAAAGGCAATGGCGGCGGAGCTATGACCGGCATGATACCAGGCGCCGCGGGTGCCGCTGCTACCGGTAAAATTACCGGTGCTGCCGGCAACAATGGCATCGCCAAAATCGGCTCAAGTTCAGTATCATCTTCGCCGTTTGCTGTAGTGGATGCAGCAGCTGCCTGACTCAATGAGAAGGATTGACCGCCGCCCGATGCCGAAAGATAACTCTGATAGTTAGTGAATGGTGATGTTGATGGGAAATGGTTCGCCACCAACGGAATCCAGCATTGTTTGTTCTTGCGCGTCGGCGAAGAACCTGGAAAATAAGAAGGATTTCGAAAACCAACCTTAAAATGCAAGATACTTAGAAAGACTGAAATCCCTATTTTCTTAATATCTAGAAGTTTTAAATCTTTACAAAAACGATAATGAAAACGAAACTATGACCGCACTTTTCGTCTTTTAATTTTGCGTAATGACCTAACCATATAATCAGGAATACTCCGTGGATGTGCACTATAGTTTTTTCTAGCAATCGAGACACTGGAAGTGGATCACGTAACAACTCAACATTCTTCTCTAGAAAGGGGGGTTAAACGATAGGTGGTTTTAAAGCTCTTAATGAGGTGAGTTGGTATCTGTCTTCAGTTAAGCTCTACGAGAAATACTTACAAAGATTGCATGTTTCGTTTTCGTTATGCTTTTTATTAGATTGCGGAAATCTGCAACCCCAGTAGAGTAGCCTCTATCGAAATAAAACTTCCAAACTGAAACGTTTCGGCTTTAATGATAATGCCATCATCATTCACTAGACAGTGTATATAGATTCAATAAGACAATGAGTTGCAGATAGAGTTGTATATTTCAATGCACAAAAATATATATAAAATATAGATAGTGTAGATAGGTAAAGTAATGCTCATCAGCGTTGATATGGCCTTATATATATATATCATATATACTGGTATATTATATTCATTCATATATTCACATATTTTGGAGACTGAAATATACAACTATTTGCAACTCATTGACTTAAGCATTGATTCTGCATACACTCTCTAGTGACTAACGATGGCATTATTTAATTAAATCCGAAATGTCTCACAATTTGGGAGTTTTGTTTCGATAGAGGCTACTCTACTGGTTAACTTCCTATCCTTTTCCTTATCTCTAAAATTTATTTATTCGAAAAAAATATAAATAAATAGAGAAAGTGATAATACTCACGATCGGATTGTGCCGAGGAGCGGCGCATGGCCTGTGTCCTCCATTCAAGAGATCGCACTTGTCCATGTGTGCCGGTGTGAACAGCATCCACACTCAATGATCTAGTCATGAAGCCTCGCCAGGTCTCAGCACCACCATTCTTTCCAGCTGCACTTCGTGCGTGGAGTTCCGCCGAATTCAGAGCCTGATGCTCATTCAGCGAATACAATTTGTGCGTAATGTCCTTGCCTATGGATAATAACAAAACGGATTAATATCAAAAAATGTGAAAGCAAACAAAGTTGTCGGGCCCCGGAGGTGACAAAGAGCAGAATAAGAAACAAATTTATTAATTTAAAATAAAAGCGGGTCCCTCCAAGTAGCTAGTGCCTGAGAAGGGGAGTAGTAACAAATGATTTAGATTGGTGGATAAGCAAGGCCAACTCCTGAACCTTGGATGGGTGGCTCAGAGGAACAAGAGCCTTAATCCTCCGCTACTTATTGTAAATAATTCTAAAATAAAATCAAAATAGTCATATACTAGCGGGCTAAAAATGTAAATAACAGCATAAGCCCCTACCTCTTAATCATTTGGAAGCAAGGCTCCCACAAACCCAAAACAAATTTTAAAAGAGATAGGGAAAATACAAGAATAAAAAAATTTTTGAGAAGGAAAATTGAAAAAATATATATAATATAGAATTTTGAGATCGCAATACTTGCCTTCTATATATTTCATATATATATATAGATGAGAGAAAGTAACAAGATAAAATTTCTAGAAGGGAAAACTGTTAAGGAGGATAGAAGGAGGGCGAGAAGTGCCCCACTCATCTCTATCTTCCAATCCTTCGCTGCATAGTTGGTTGCTTAAGAGTCAGGCGTTCTTATGATTTTAAGCTAGAACTAGTAAAAAAATTAATTTTTAAAATACTCACTGTCGTATTTATTATAATTATATTGGACAAAGTTGGCCAATTACCTAGGGCCCGATCCTACCGTTAAAATGATTTCTAAAAACCCCCTTAAAAATTAAGAAAAATTTCTAGAAGGGAAAAATGCCTCCTCGACTTAAAAAAACAAATGATGGCGCTATTATTTATGACTCTAATTATTTGTATATTTTTGGCACGCACTTATAAGCGAGATAATTACAATACACAGGGCCGGATTTACAAATTTCTACGCCCTAGGTCAAAGCACATAAATCTGCTCCCCCTCCTCTCCCCTCAATAAATTAATTTATAATTTTCCACTTACTATGTAATAGTTTGTAGTTTGTTTATGAAACATATAAGAACGTAATATTATACATATATTAAAATCTTTGAAACACATTATATTTTTAAATCAAAACTACACTATTACACTATTTATGAAATTGAACTACATTAATTTCTTCTATATATTAGTCCCTTTAACTGCTACGCCCTAAGCCTACGGCCACTGGCCTTATGGGAAATCCAATACTGACAATACATTTATTTTATTATTATCAAGAGCAGAAAAATTTGAAAAAATCCTAACCTTTAATGCATATAGGCAGTACAGGTAACCCTACTACAGCAGCGGAAACCCTTCTGAAAGAAGCTGAAAATTTAAAAGGGAACTCTCTCTTCTTACCAGAAAATCTACAATGACCAACAAACAAATCAAAATTACGGATTTTTTAAAGAGGACAGAAAATACAAACAAAGATATCAATCAAGCGAAAAACCGTTAACATTAGGAAGAAAATAATTAAATTAAGGATTTAATGTGAAAATAGTTTTCTTTTCGTTTTCTGTTATATATATATATATAATATATACCGTATATATAATATATATACAGTATATGTTAAAATACAGTATATTTCTAATAAAAATGAAGTTATTTATATGAATTTAAAAAAAATAATTATTTTTAATAAGTTTTTGGAACTTTCACTGGTTCTGGGTCTCATATAACACGGTTCCACACAAATCGGCATTTCCAGGAACTTATCTTCCGTCTTTTAGAAGGGTTACCTGTATAATTTAATTTTTTAAAGTGTAGCATTAAAATTTTTTTTTATTTCCGACATTTTTTTAACAATTAATATAAGTGACATTTAGTTTAACGATTATCCATTCATATATTCTGATACTTATAACAGATAACTACGATTTTCATTTCGCCAATTAGATCTAATTGTATACTGTGACTCACCGATGATGTTGTAGAGCACCGCCTTGAGCGTAGGTCGATGTCGCAGCGCTCGTTGCAGCTTGATCCTAGACCAGACGAGGCAGCTGCTCTCCTCCTCGGCGGCGATGCTGACCTGCAACGCCCACCGGGCCGTTCAGCACCGTCACCAAAGCCCTTAAGTCGTGAACGCCTCGTAAGCGTTACCTGGAACACGTCTTCGCTGCTGTCGTGGCTCGACTCCCACTCCGGTGAATCAACGAACTGGTGCGGGTAGATGTAGTGCAGATGTGTGCCCTCGCAGCTCACCTTCAATCTAAAAACCAAATAATAATGTCAAATTAAATAATTTTTTTATGGGAGTAAATAAAAAATAAAATAAGGAAAATGGTGACTCACTTTCCCCTGAGCAGGATCGAGAGACGCTCGTCAGCTGGAGTGACTTCTTCGATTGCATAAGTGTCTCCGGCCGGAAGTACCACCATAGCTGCATCTCTAGTCAACTCCTTGAAATGCTTTTTACTCACTCGGAGGGGCTCAAATAATCGAGCGTAGAGTTCTGCCAATTCAGGAGAGAGAGGAGGCGGAAGATATCTGTAACAATAAGAAAGAAAAATTTGTGCTTGTATTAAATTTAGGCCAAATAAGTATTAGATAAATACCTGGCTGTAAGAATGGCTGTGTGCGCGCCGTTTAGAAGAGCAAGGGCCAGGCTCCAACAGAGTACGTCCGGGGCACAAACATGCGACCCAGCCCAGATTGCGCTTAGGAGGAACCCTCCGCTCAGCAGCGCTCTAAAAAAATTATAATGATAAAGAATCACCTAGATCCTCAGAATCTTAAATTTAGGATGATTCACCAGGATGAATGAGTATCAAAACCTTTACTGGAACAGGTTACAATCCAAAAATTTGATGATAATAATAATAATAATAATAATAATTATTATTATTATATAATTAAATATATAGGCTATGTTTATTCTCTTTGTTTTCATACAAAAATCTCAGGCTTCCGCCTTTGTGCAGTGTGCCTAGAGAACTAGCTAGATCTAGACAATGCATTGAAGAAGGCATGCTGTTCAGGTGCTGAAACCCAAGAGGCCTGCGATTTTTGTATGATAACAAGAGAGAATAACTGCCCTGTCCCTTGGTGAAGAACTAGAGGTCTAGATCCTTGATTCGCTTCCCGTCCTGAGAGACAAAAATTTATTTAAATTATATTGTCTACCAATTAATTTAAATAAATAAGGACGGAGTCTAAATGACCTCAGATGCCGAAAAAAACTTTAAAAAAAGAAGAGAAATATAGCGTATAATATTAATTAACTAGTATATTTCCTGTATTCTCATTGGACTTCTTTGATCTATTCCAGCAAAGTTAAGTTAAGAAACTTAAAGAATAGAAGGAAAAAAAGCTAACGAGAAAATAGATTTCTATTGTCAATGTTTGAACTCAATGAAAATCATCATACACTAAGAGTAAAATCAACAATATTATTGTTAGTACTAGCAAACTATAAAAGTCGGAAAAAATTTTGAAGAGGGAATGTATTACATAAGGCCCCCCCCCCCCCCAAATACCCTGGATAATTCCAAGTAACCTTTTATACAATAACAAATTGATACTTTAGAATTAGTATCTAAAAAGTCATTCACTCAGTGAGGGAAAAGTGGAAGGAATTAAATCACGCACCCCTCTGTCGTCTATTATCTTGTTTTCCAAAACAAATTCTTGATTATCTTGACAAAAAATTGCAATAAACCTACTAAATTTTTGCACTGACATATAATATTGATAGATGTTGATATGAATAAATCGAGAAATTTCTTTGATAAGATGAATATTTTAAGGCTCGCTTCCTTCTCTAGGTAGACTTTGTGCCAAATGACTTTCAGCAAACCATGCCAATACAAATAAACAAGACAAAAGAAGGATCATCATTATATACCCTTTCTCGGTAACAATACCAATAGAATTTGAAAGATTAATTTATCAATGTGTTTTTTTGTACTTTCCGTTTGATAGTTTTTTCTTCCATAATTTTTTGACATTTGATTTTATACTCTATTCGATTTCAAAAGGGTCGGATGGGCGCAATGCCAAAATCCATAACGGATAAAATTGCTGGTTTAAGGTTAAAAGGTTCAGCAAAAGGTTGGAGATGATGATGAGACAATGGAAATAAAAATAATTAGAACTTTATGAAAGATAAAATTTTTTAAATTTGAGTTAATGAAATAGTTTGCTGTTTATAACGCTAAAAACTTATGGGCGCGAAATGAATATTAGCAAAGTATAGCTCATAGGATCGCGATAATATAGAGAATAAACCTGAGCAAGAGAAGACTCTGGGTGAAGCTCTTAGGCACGAGGAAGGCGGCTGCGAAGAACATGTTGGCCATCTGGAAGAGGTTATGCTGCGCGGCCTCCCACTGTGCGCAGAATTTGACAATGCAAACGGTAGCGTTGCCGGTCAGAGTGGTGTTGGTGCCGTTTAGGAAGACGCTCTCGGTACTGGCGGCCCCGGGTGATCCCGATGACCCCCAGTCCCAGGTAATGTTGTCGACGACCACGGCCGCCTCGGTACCCACTGACGACCCGTTCACGTTCAAAACCAGCGCGTCCATCGTGTCCGCGGCGAATTCTCGCGGCGCCCGCGGCCCCCGCCTGGCCATAACCAGCAACACTCTGCACGCGCTGCCTACGACAATATAAATTATTTTATTAGAACCATTCCTCGATTCTGATCGTTTTGTGACATGATCTATGATATAATAAGTCCAGCATTATCTCCAGAACGGCCAAGGAGGTGAACTGTCTTTCTCCTCAAAACAAACCTAGGGATTATATAAATAGATAAAGATTATTTATCTTGAGCAGGAAACAAAATAAAAGAAGACAACAATTATACCAATAGATCACAAATTATTAATTTACTAATGGTTGTTCCTTTAACTTTAACTTTAAAGTTGTAAAGAGTTGCAGCCGTTTTTATAATAAAAAAAGAATTTTATTTCGCCCTAAGAGCAAAACGCTTCGCTAATTGTGGCCTCTTAGGCTTTAAAAATCACTCACGAAAATCGCTTTCTAAGCCAGCGGTCGCCAACCTTTTGGATTTCACAGACCAATAACTTAAAATGAGAAATCTCGCTGACCACTAAACACAACCTTATCCTTAGACACCCATTATATAAGGTATATCTTTTTTTTTATTTTGAGCGCATAGGTTCAGCTACCGAGTATACATTTATTTACCCGAGGTGCTTTCCTGTAAAGTATTTCATTATACTTTTATTTATTAATTATAAGAATTTATTAGAATTAAAAAGTATATTTTGTTTAGTGTTAATTTTATGTTCAAAGTATTTATAAATTTAATCAAAATAAACATGTGTTGCTGGCGATTGATTGATTTGTCCTCTTCCTCTTCCTGCCCTGCCCAAATGGTCACCCTGCGGCAATATTAAGTTTCGTTTATTTCAACCCTCCTAGTTGTTCAACGAGATTACGAGATTAATTTAAAAAATTCTGAATTAATTTGGAAAATAATATAAAAAATTTAATTATATTAGCATTAATCTAGGATTCTTTCTCGCTCATTTACAAGAAGTCTAAAATAGAACGCACCCTTTCTAAAGACCAAAAGGTAAAAGGTTATTCTGCACACACAATATATTTTCTCCCTAAATATAAAGAGGGTAAAACAAATAGGCTATACAAACACCAACTGGGGAGGAAAATATCGAGCAAAAGTTTTTTTTAT